>JAQBSW010005574.1:0-56149 GCA_029291075.1 Eudiplozoon nipponicum
TTTGTAACGTCGTACGGCATTTACTTGAAGCCAGGGCGTTTACAGTTTACACAAAAGAAAAACTGAAATCCGCAATATTTGAGCTATGTATAATTCCAGTTCACACCACATGAAAACTTATCTTTCTCAATCTATCTGCACAAGTGCATTTTCAAATAACCTTGATTTTCTCATTATATATGCATACAATGCTTTTGGTCTACGAATTCAATTTGCATAGTCTATCTACTTACTTTTTAATACTCAAATTTGTAAAATGCAATATGACCACTTAATCCAACATAATAATTTGCATATCACACGAAAGCAAATTTAGCATCTAATTTTGGGCTTACTTTAACCAGAATAAGTAATTACGACGGATTCTTACTAGTTATTTTTTTCAATGGAACTTAAATTTATGTTGTTTTTATTTCAGTTAAAACTGCTCAAATCAACCTAGCATTCTTACTGGTTAAATACAACGGGTTTGGTGTTTAAGTCAAGCTGGCAATCTTGATTTAAATCATTGTTACCACCACTCCACGCAATCATTGACTGTTTCATTTTATTACCTATGTATATATATATATATATATATATATATATATATATATATATATGGAGAAAGCTGTTAAAAGTTGACGTTTGTGACTTGATAGATATTGTGCAACCGACATTTCCAGTCAAGTACAATGTGTGCGGGACTACTAGAGGTGAGAGCCACATTTCTAATGTTCCTTTCGATATATATGCATTGCGATTTTAGCCTCGCTATTCAGTTTACCGTTGTACTCTGATGATGATTATGGAAGTTCGAAACGCGTCAGTAAGTGTTACAGCCAGTAGTTTTTCTATGTCGTTCGACGACCGGCTAAATGCACCGTGTTCGGTGTTTACTTCAAGCTCTAAAACTTGATTTAATAGCATTCGTTAGCTCATTAGCCTTAGTCGAGTAGAATAACACTGACTGCAAGCGAATGCGTAGCATTTATGAGAATCTTTTATGCGAGAACATAATACGATTAACCAGTTTTGGAATAGTCACAGAAAAGGTGTATACTTGTCCCACCCATCTAACGAGATAAACTCAACTGAAATTCGCCCAGACATATTTTTCGCTCAACACAATACCTACTCTTAACTTTAGTTCATGCCAAATTGCCTGTTCTCTTCAAATTCAGTAAACTCTTAATTTTCACATATTATATGACTAAATATATATGGCTAACACCATGTTTAGAAATTTTAAGTCATTATTCGATGTTACGTCATAGCAGAGGCGATATTCGAGTGTGGACCAACCATTTTTATGAGACATCTATCTAAGCCCAACATCCGATATTTTAGTATTTTAATTATAATTATCACCTTCTACAGAAAAATCGCTATCAACTTACTTAACGTAGTTCATTTACTAGCCTACAGTATTTTTTTCTACTTTTTAATTTAAGATAAGGAAGGTGACATAACAACCCTGCATTTGAATTAACGCAAATTATATATATCGAAATTGGCAGTTTTTGAATAAATCAAAAATTATTAAACGAACATTGGTAGCGCTGACAGTGATAACAATTATTATAATCAAGGTTGCGATCTTGATATAAGCACCTGACCCATTATGTGCATACAATTGTAAGCAAATACGAAGAAATGTATAGTGTAGAAAAGGAAATTTATCAAGTAAACCAGTTTCGTCCTTATTTGTAACTCTTCACGTAGTGTCAGTGGTTAGAGCACCAGATTCCGAAGCAGACGTGCTCAGGTTCGAGATCTGTCCGCGGCAAATTCTGGCCAGTACGTCATGACTTCCCAATAAGGACGAAACCGGTCTACTGGATGAATTGCCTTTTCTACAACATTCAATTCTTAGTTTATACTGACATATGTAAGTAATAAATGGGTAAGGTGCTAAGTCAAACATTAACCTGAAAGCTGATGACCTGACTTGTCTTAGTCATGTCGTAAAAGTAAAGATAATTTGTACATATTTCAGTTTCTCGGTGAGATACTGGGCGTTGTCAAAATTTTAGTGTAATGTGAAGAGATGCAACTTATTGGTAAGTACTGATCAGGTGCCCGGACAGAGCCAAGTAAGTACCACGTATCATTGGTGTGTCTGTCTGCACGAGGACATTTACAGGAGGCATCGGAGGGAGGGGTATTTGGCAGTCAAAAATCTCCAAGGTTTACAAAGGACAACTGATGACTCATAAGAAAAAGACAAGGACCCTCTTTGTGGTCATCGAAGATAAACTGGCCGTATGAACTGCATGTAGCCCAACTTTAAAACTGAAACTACATACAACTAACTTAATGAATTGGTTTATCAATCACATCCAATATATGCACTCTTAATTAATAATTAATATATAATAAAATATTTAAGTAATCTTGCTCATTATATTTAGTTGGAATTTAATTTTATTGAAATTAATTCTAATTATTAGGCTCAAATAGATAAATATAAATATATAGCAACATTTTAATATAGTATTTCAGCGTCTTGTTCCGTCCTTATGTACCGTTTCACATTGTAAGTTCTACAATTATGAATTGAACAAACATAGATTTGCGTAATAAAATAAGAGTCAGCATTTATTAAAATGAATCAATTTCATGCATTAAAAAACATGTTCGTCTAGAAGCAAAATGATAAGTATTTAGTTTTCATTTCAAGACTATACTTCGAGCAACACACACTGAAAAACATGTATATAATGTTGGCATGATACAAAACTCTGCACAATATAACAAATGCTACTTACCTCAAATATAAATTTTCTTCGTTTTTGGCAGTCTTAAGAATTAGACACATATACATCACATAACTCGTTAATGCAAAGCACTCATCCCCCACAGATTTGACATAAATAATAAAATCTCAAAAATCTTACGTTAAATCATATATAAAACAATATATCATCAACATATAATTCAGGATAAATACTGTTTGTTGCGAAGAACTAATATATATGCAAGTATGTATTAGGTTTTGCGAACCTAGTAACAAATTAGTTCAGTTGTGACCAGAAGGATAAACCAGAGGCAGCATGAACGGAAAGTATAATCTCATGCACATTCGTCATGCACATTCGCCAGTAAGCACGAAACGAATGTGCATGAGATTATACTTTCCGTTCATGCTGCCTTTGGTTTATCCTTCTGGTCACACCTGAACTAATTTGTTACTAGGTTCGCAAAACCTAATACATACTTGCATATAATTCAGGATTTTGTGTAAGTTAGCTTAATTAAAATAGTTAAGTGACATCCAACTAAAAATGCTCACAAATAGAATTTACAATAATCTATTTAATGATTGTTTAAATCCTGATAACAACACCAGTCCTATTATATAGCAACATTTTTCAGCATAGATTAGGCCTTGAATAATGTAAAGACAATTTATTCAGTAGGTCAGTTTTGTTCTTATTGGGTGCTCTTCGCATACTGTCCAGAATTTGCCGCGGACGGGACTCGAACCTAGGCACGACTGCTTCGAAGACTATTACTCTGATCACTGAGCCAACCTTTTGCACGCTACACAAAACTGTATTTCTCTTCCTAATAAATTATATCCTATAAAATATTCGAAGGCATGACAATATAATATATATATATATATATGAGAGATATATATATATATAGCAGTATATATATATATACCATGACACATAAGTTGGAATTTTACTTCAAATTACTTATAGAAAGCGGTAAGAGTGACGTAGTGGATAGCCCCAAACCCGAAGCCTATGTGCCTCGTCCCGAGTCCCGTACGTGGTAAATTCTGGACAATGCTTCACAAAGCCGGTCTACTGGATTAAAAGCCTTTTATACCTTATACAATTCTTCGTTTATACTGACAAATGTATATATAATGGGATTGGTGTTTATATCAATCTCGCAAACTTGATTTAAATAATTCATAGTATCCTTTCCATGTGCAAATATAAAAAAGAAATATTATCAGATACCAGAACCGCTTCTTTCACATCTTCTTTTCAAGTATCTACAATAGAACATCTCTTCATATATAAATTGTGAGGAAAAACAAGATATAAAAATTTAAACATGGTGAAACAAGGGAAGCAACAAATCAATTGCGCGCGTCACTTCCAGTTCAAGTTCAATACTTGAACATGCTTCCTCTGCTTGCATAAATCCGGCTGCAATTTGTTTTTCCATAAAGCTTCGTATATAGTTAACTCCCTTTTGTTATAGAATTTATTAATTATTTTAAATGCTACGTCTGGATAACATACGTGTGAAGATTCAACAAAGTGTTGCGCAATTGCAGACGTGTATTAACCATTTGATTTGAAAAGAAAATGCGAAAGAAGCGGTTCTTGTATCTGATATTTTTTTAAATTATTGCACATGGAAGGGTGTTACGAATTTTATTAATGCTCGTCTCACAAAAGAATCATTCAGAAAACTATATGAATTAGTGTAGAGCGCAAAGAACGTTATTGTGGAAAGAACATTATTATCATTTTATTAAGCAATTACGGTTTCTAAGAGATTTGATGCGCAGTTTCCGCCAGTCCAAACTACGGGTCAACCGTAGAAATCTTACAAGGTTGGGGTATTCGAAAATTGAGCATTTAAAAGATGATGAATTAGTGTTACGGTTGGCGATTCGCTTGAGTTTGTAAACAAAATTCAAGATATAAATGTTAAAAGCAAGATTATGGCATATTTTGATTTTACGTCTTTCTTTACAAATGCTCTAATTGATGAAACCATTGACATTATAGTCAAAGCGATAAAACACGACATATTAACATCGCTGGTACCGGGTCACACTCTACGCAAGCTTATCGTATTATGAAAGAAAGACGTACGGTTTCGTTTCAATGGAGGCATCTATAAACAGACTGATGGTGTGGCAATGGGGAGCCCCTTATATCCAGTGTTTGCTGAGATGTTTCTAGTGAATCTAGAGAACACATTATTAAGGAGTGACATAAGTAAACGTGCTCAATATATACGGTACGTGATTGGTATTTAACTTGTACTTAAGAACAGGTCACAATCACAACAAACAGTATTTAACTGTTATATATTGAATTGAATGATGTCATGCTTACCGCGAAATGTGATAACTAATATCGATCAATTTGCAGACTCGGCAAACATAGTGTTAGTACCATGTACCCTTTCGGTACTATAATGTTGGTACCGATTACTAACACAATAGCCATAGTGTTGGTATCCTTTACAGACACGGTATATATATTATATAGAGTGAGTTAGCGTGGAAGTCGCATTTTCGAGAATTTATATGATGTTAGCTTCACTACTATAGGTTTACACATTCGTCTCGGAGATTTTACCGTCATATTATCCCACATTCCTCACCCAAATATATAGTAGTTAATGGGCGTAATACCGGCTCCTACAGACGAGTCGCCAGTAAGCACGAAACGAATGTGCATGAGATAATAATTTTCGTTCATGCTGTCTTTGGTTAATCCTTCTGGTCACAACTGAACTAAATTGTTACTCGGTTCGCAACATCTAATACATACTCACAATCACGAATATTGCTTCAAAGTTTCAAAAAGCATATAAATATATCCGTTTCACGTCAGAGCACGAGACAAATGATTGTCTGCATTTCCTAGATGTACTATTGAAGAAAGAAACTAATGGAATATTAAATAGAACAATTTACCATAAACCAACCTGGTCTACAGCTGTTTTGTGCCGTTTCAATATAAATTATCACCAGTTTGTGGCCGCTTTTCACGAATCGACAGATTTTTTAGTTAAGAATCAAAAGATAGCGAATATAATAAAGCATTTAACGATTTAATGTCTAATGGTTATCCTAAACAATTAATTGAATCAACTATTAAAAGGAGAAGCAAGTTAAAACAGACGTAATTCGGACCAGACAAGAAATCCGTCTACCTGAACATCACATTCATGAGGGACGCAGTTTCCCGAATGGCACAAAAGAAATCTGAAGCGGAAATTACACGCACATTTATTGTAGCTAAACAACGATTGTTATTTAAGATCACACACTTGTCGTTACCAACAATAAAAGAGAAACAGCCGTTAATGTCGACATCAAATATTATTTACCAATAAATTTTCGCGAGTTGTCTATCAACTTACGTAGGCCGATCGACCAGACGGTTAATTTCTCTAATGAGAGAACAATGCAACCCAAACGCCTGTTTCAAATCAAATGGTGAATACACTTCTGCAATTGCGCAAAAAATTTTTGAAAACTCATACGTATGTTCTTTATACGTAGCATTTAAAATAATTACTAAATGCTAACACAGAAAGGAAGTTAGCCATATACGAAGCTTTATGGATGAACATAGTGCAGTCGGATTTATGCAAGCAGAAGAAGCATGTTTAAGCAAAAGCTTGAACTGGAGGTGACGCGCGCAATTGATTGGTTGTTTCCCTTATTTCACACTCTCTCCATGTTTACATTTTTCTATCTTGTTTTGCCTTACAATTTTTATATAAAGAGATATTCATCTTTAGATGCTTGAAAAGAAAATACGAAAGCGGTTCTTATATCTGATAAAATTTCTTTTATTTTTGCACATCTAAAGAGTACTATTAATTATATTAAGGCTCGCTTTCAAAAATAATTTAAATAATTATTAGCCCAGTTGCGTAAGAAATATTTGTTTGTTTTTTAACGTTTTTGTGCGTCATGCTTTTTGTATGAAAATCGGATTTTTACTCAATAAACAATCTAAATGTTGCCTTAAAATCTTTTTTGTACGTTTTAGAAGGATAAATTTCATAATGTCGATTCATTGATGACGCTTCAATTGTTAACTGATCAATTTCTACTAGTGAACACATACTTGTCAATGTGATTCGGAATCTTATTGCTCAAACTACTCGTTCCCGATACTCTTCTAAATTCCTCCAATCACATTTTTTCGTTCGTCAAAAGAGCTGGTAAACATTTTATAAACTAAACCCTTGCGGAAAACTTGGACTGTTTAATTCAGCAGCTGAACATCCGATTCTTGTAATTGACACCAATTCTGAAAACCACATTTTCTAGATTTTCAATTAATAAATACACGCACCGTAGGGGAAATCTTTGACTAATACGTTTATTAAACTTACGTACATTATGCGAACTAATCTGTGGAAATTTAATTGCTCAAAGCCGTGTCCATCATGTGTTTGTCTGCATTTTAACGTCACTAGTTCAATTTATTTTTTGTAAAATTCCCTTAGAATTTAAGTTTCTATATAATTCACTTTACCTGGCAAAATACCAGACTAAAGGCAATTCTATTAAACAATAATTGATTGTGCGGAAAGTGGTAACAATTCTTTAAATCAAGTTTGCGAGCTTGAAATAAACACCAATCCGATTGTATTTATACAGTCGTCGAACAACATACGTTAGTTTTGTTATGTTGTTCGATGACTGGTTAAATACAATGCGATTGGTGTTTACTTCAAGCTCGCAAACTTGATTTATAGAAAAGCAATTCTGTCAGATACAAAAAACATTTATTTATAGTTTATTTTCAGCTTCATAAGAACAATTAATCCTATGCTAACCTGGCTAGCACAGTGTCTAGTTTACAAAATTTCGACTAATTTCAATATTAATTTACGAGCGCGATTAAAATAGCACATTTTCAGTTATAAAATCAATAACAGAAAAGCAGGCTTTAACGTCAAAATCGAACATAATCTATCAACATACATTCGAAACCAAAGTGAAATAACACTGTGGCATAAATGTGTTTGCTTTAAAACAAATATGTTTGCTTACATGAACCAAGGGTGTTTGTCAAATCGAATGGAAAATGTATATGCGCAATTTCTCAGTACATTATTGACACTTTGTACGCATCTTCGTCAGATATTACTTTGAAGTTACTCACTAAATGCAGGAACAGATATAATTTATCAGTTTATGAAGCGCTGAGGTTTTACAGACTTCAGCCCCATTTATACAGGCATTAAAACAATTTATGGGCGTAAGACCTGACTAGATGTTTCCCTTTCCAAACTTCCCGCTTTTTAATTTGTTTGGTCAACTTATCGAAAATATATTATTCTTCTCTTTTCTAGGTACTTTAGAAAAAAATGATAAAATACGATTCTTATATCCGACTAAATTTCGTTTTATCTTTGCCGATGAAATGTATGTTATGAATCGTATTAAATGGCGTGTACATTATAATGAGAAAGCCTCGTCGGACGGTTAAACTTGAAGTCGTGAGCGATACCCATGGCAATCAACGTGATAGAATCTGCGAGTAAGAATATCAGTTGGTATAAAATAAAATGGTGCATGCAATGCACGTCTATGTTGGCGTAGGTAATGATCATGAATCAAATGATTCTTGGTTCACTGATCGATCACGATTAATTTGACTTCTCTTGAGATGTGCCCAATAAAGGCCAAGCCAGTCTACTTCATCAGCTGCATTTTCTACCTCAAACAACGTTTACCTTAATAATGATAAATGCGCAATAAAATCACGCCACAATATTTTACTTGAATTTATGCACTTCGGCTTTTTCATAAAATATACAATAATGTGAATTGTTAATAATTTCGAATAGTTAATTTCATGTGAAATAAATGAAATTTCGCTGTCTTCTGAAAATTATCGAATAAATTAGAAATAGCTGAAATTGAGTATTTTCTAGTTTACATGAAATTTCTTATTTATTAATATTTTTCTAACCACTTTTTACTCTTGTTTAGCATTTCCAGTTAACCAATATTTTGGAAAATCGGCTACAAATTAGAATCAATATTGCAAAATGGGATGTCTCCTATTGCCAATAATTACCTGACATGTTTTGTGACGAACACAGGTTGTTTCCAGCTCCATTTTTCAGCGGAAATATTTTGGGCACTTTACCCGATGTCACATCTCATGGCATAATGTAAATCCAAGCAGAGAAATTTCTTTCATATTGTCTTCACAAGTATCGACAATTGAAAATTTTGATACATTTCAAAAGGCACAATAAACAAGAAATTCAATCAGGAGTAAATTCGAAAAAGGGAAACATCCGGTTATAAAAAATGATTGAAAATCAAAATCAGGCTTAATATGCGTTAACAAATCATCAACTAACATATATCCGACTAGAATAATTAATCAACTTTGTAGATACATGACGTTAAAATACGAATGAAAACTTTTAATATTGAAGAAATTTTCTATTTCATTTTTTCCATAAGAATGTAGCTGTGAATTTTATCAAGCTCATACGTATTTGTTTTTTTTCTTTTTTTGTGCCTTCATTAATTTCTTATATTTTTTCGGTGTTTTTAGCCTTATTACAATTTTAAACATTAACCAGCAAATGGACCGTTATCTAAACAATTAATGGTATAATTTTAACAAATTTCACTCATTGTTAATTGCCTTGTCACTTCCACATTTACGATGAAGCACTTTCTGTTTACTCTTAAATAACCATTTACAAAATTAACTTGCCACTTTGTTATATTAATTTTAGGCCGTATAGCACGTCATGGAATATAGGTCACTCGGTAGTAAAATGCAGACATAAACTGAATCATTGAAGGGTATCTTGTCTGCATGTTTGTGTGTGTGTGTGTGTGTGCGTGTGGGTATGTTGGTGTTTAATGCTTAAGTGTGTTTAACGACGGTGATTTTTTTTACCAGGATTAATCAAGGAAAGGTATGCGGTATCTCACATGGTCATATACAATATATGGCAACATATCATAAGTTTTTGTTTACCAACTGAATTTATTGACTATATAATTAGAAGATGGATGTATGGATAATTTAAATATATATGTTTAATAAAACACGCTGCGCTCCATATTTAAAAAATTAAATGCTTATGACCAGTAATGTTTATGATATTAAGGAGGTCATGTACACAGTGAAATTATAACCCGACTTAAATAAAGTCGACGTGTATTTCCAGTTATACGGTCGTACCACCTATCCAATAAGTATGTACCTAAATGTGGCAGTTTTGACGATCCTGGGTTTTGAGCGAATCTGTGGACACCCGGAAGGTTGCTATAGGTCTCTGACACTCAGGAAGCCTACCGTTTCGGCACCTTTAGGTGTACCAATGAAAATGATCTGCAAAGATGTGGCTCCGCTCGTAGATTTTGGTCCCTCGTCATCACGAAGCTGCAAATGCCAGTTTTCTTAGACAACCGAAATCTTATTAAATGCCAACCCATATCGCTTATTAAATGCTGCTAATCCGACTCAAGTTAGTTCTTTGATTTATTAAAACAAGATACCAATTTTAATTCCATTATATTGCATGAATACATTTCTGAAGATGTTTCAGTATCATCCATGTTATACGCAGTCAATATATATTTAGTTTGAAACTGATCATCACCACTTTCTATTTCCTTGATATTTTGAGTACCGGTTCCAGCTGTCTTCCAAAGGCATGTTCCTATCCTATACATATATATATATATATATATATATATATATATATATATATATATATAATTCATTGTAACAAATATGACTACTCAATATAATGCATCTAAACCACTTAGGTAACGTGACCAACAATGATAAATATTTAAATAGGTGTTTTACGGAAAATTTACATCCGTGTCTAAATAGAAATATACATACTAATAAATATTAATAAATAATAAATAATGAAAAAATATAGGTGATAATGCTTATCAACAGACATACGTATGAGCATTCTATTAATATAAGTGCAATGATTTGAATGAGTGTGGAAAAATAGATTTTTTACTGAAATTTGAAGCTGTTTTGTTGATAGTGTGTTTACTAAGGTTGAAGAATAAGCAAGTTTATGAAGATAAGCGCCGCAAAACCGCGCTCGAAATATCGAGATAATAAAATTTACTGACGAGGAAAAAATCGAACGTTAGTAGTGATAATGTGTATATAGTTTGGGTAGATGAGCTAACATGTATTTAAACCTAAGTCATAGCGCACCTAGCAACAGGTCGGTCGATATTTGAGTACAACATGGAAAATTCAGCACGACTCATGCCTATCACGGTTGTTGACAGCTTGCCAGTAGTAGTCGGCAAACCGCCTCATCCCCAAAATACAGTTGATCACGTTATGTGGCACTAGTGAAACGTTTAGTTTACAGCGAAAGTAATTTTCGACAGAATTTTGTTTAAATTGCTGTGTCTAGATTTCAAACATCTGTTTCATTCTGTATGTGCTACCTTAGTAATTCTAATCCAACATGAAATTCTTTTTTCAATTTTTCGGTTTCTCAAACTAGATTAATAAACAAATACCTGATTATCGGGTTGCGATCCGATTTGTTTGCATCCGCTGTCTTCCTGATTTCTCCAGAATTTTCGATCTCCGGATATGGAGATCTTTTTCAATGGAAAGCACATCACCTACTAAGTTGACAATCAATATGTCAATTGGAAATTTTAGTTTAAACTGCCTCATTTATACTTGTTGTTAGATCTCTTAAGCATAACTGTTTTTTAATACTAGGTAAGTGTATGTCACATGGTTTGTGTGTATGTCTGCATGTGTACACTCTTCGAAATGAGAATACAGTGATTTAATAGCAAATACTGACGACTCATCCGAGTGAAATTACAGCGATTTAGCAATATCTTACTATTCACTAGATAAGCGCATACCACGTCGGTGTGTTTGTGTGTATGTGTGTGAGAAATAATCTGTTACATGTAGTTACCGGCACGTGTAACAGTCATTCACGTGAAACTAAAATGATTACTGTCATTTCCTAAATGCACACTTCAGACCTATTTTACACGTACTATCCTAAATGAAGTAATTAAGAGTGGCATCCCGATGAGGAGGGGGGCAACATACTGTGAATACAGTAAATAATTGAGAGTTAGTAAAATTAAATTAGAAACAGAAAAGTGTTGTAATATGGTAGATGGTTAAAATAAAATAAAATGGATCGTAAACGGAATTGAAAATTGCCAGATAAAGAAAGATACAAAAATAAATGTTTGCTAAAAGATGCTACACAAAAAACAGAACGTAAGATAATAGATAAAATAAGATAACATGTAATCAAGAATGAAATAATAAGATAATCAGAAAATAAATTAGGCGATATTGAATTACTCACTCTCCACCTCTGTAAGTTTATATCAGTCCAGTGTCCTTATTCTTTTACATGAGCGAATTTCTGATTCTGATTCGTGCAATCTTCGTTTGCAATCATTATTTAATGCTGTATTCCAAAAAGGGCCTAGTGATTTTTCTACGGCTGTTACATTCATGATGTCATTTCTCGATTTAATTTCGATTGATTCTCTAATCGATCTGCTACGGACACAAATTGATACACGTCTGCACCCATCCCAATTAATTGTGTGTCCTGTCTCTACTGTATAGAGTGCAAGATCCTATCTATTAACATGACCATACTTGCAAGCAGTTTTATGTTCCCCTCTTCTTACCTTAATTGGGCGCATGGTTTCACTCACATACATCAAGTTACAGTCGTTACATGGAGTTTCATATATTCCTGATGTATCTAACAGTTCTATTTTCTCATTTTGGTTGGACAGTTTAATACCTAGGGTTAAATACAGTTTGTTGCGAAGAGCTAATATATATGCAAGTAAGTATTAGGTTTTGCGAACCTAGTAACAAATTAGATCAGTTGTGACCAGAAGGATAAACCAAAGACAGCATGAACGGAAAGTATAATCTCATGCATATTCGTTTCGTGCTTACTGGCGACTCATCATACCTAGGGTAATGGACTGTTTTAAAATAGTGCGTATATTGTATTTTGATTCTACCATTTGGATTTTCCTACTTATTGTAAAGTCAGGTATTACTATTTCCCTCCGATCATCTTTTGTTTTATTTGACTTCACGTACATCCAATAATGATTAAATTTACTTATAACACACAATATAGTTGCTTCATTTAACTTCAGAGGATACCCATTAGCACTGAATATTTCTCGCAGTCTACCTTATTCAACCTTTTAATCTTAAGATACAGATTTTCATTTTATATGGTTGATTTGATTTGAAATTAAGAAGGATACCTGAGTAAGTATCCTTACTATAAACATCCCATTCTAGTTTTGAACCATTTCTAATTAACTTGACATCCAGAAATGGTAATTCCCACATGATACATTTTCAATTGTAAATTTCAGCTCACTCACCTGATTTGCTATGTTTAATAAATTTATCAGTTGATCCTCTTAATGATTCCAAATAACTAATATATTATCCAAATATCGTACATATAATTTTGTATTTAGTGGTGTTATATCTAAGAGGGTTTTCTCCATGTAATGCATGACGATATTAGCTATGGGAACTGACAGTGGTTTCCCCATTGGAACACTTCTAATCTGCTTATAAAATGCATTCCTAAATTTAAAATAAGTGAAGGACATACATACGTACATCATCTACATAGCGTGTCTCATCGTCATTTATCTTTCTTCTAATATTATTGAATGATCAACAAGGAAACGCTGAAAATAGTCTAGTGCTTTGGGCACTAGTATATTGGTGTACATTGACATCACACCTAAACTCGTCAATCTATCGTTTTCATTTAACTCGCATCTATCGACAATCTCAACCAAATGGTATGAATTCATCAAAGTACGGTCTAAGAAGTACGAATATTTCCTTATTCTATGACAGAAACTTAGACATTTTATGTTGGGAAGTGTTGGACATAATAATAATCCTCAAGTGGTTGCCTGATTTATGTAGCTTTACTAAACCGTACACTCTGGGAGCGTCTGTATCTCTATGCATGAGAGCGGTATCATGCGCTTGATCTAATTCTCGTTAGCCACCATGTTATTGATCAATACTATAACTTCTTGTAATTTATCCGTAGGATTTTTATTAATTTTAGTGTATACCTCTATATTGTCTAGTTGTTCATACATTTTATCCTTATTGTCAGACTGACTCATCAGAACAATCGGGGCACACTAAAATCCTACTAATGCTACGTTGTGCAACATGATAAATATATGGGATATATTTATATCTCAAAAAAGCATTAATTATTTTTTAATCAAGGTTACGATGCTGATATAGAAACCTGGCCCATTATGTACATACATTTCTCAGTAAAAACTAAGTATTGTATAGTGTGGAAGAGGCAATTCATCCAGTAGACCCGTTTCGTCCTTAGTTTGAACTCATACAGAATTTGCCGCGGACAGGGCTCGAACCTTGGCACGTCTGTTTCGCAATCTGATGCTGTAACCATTGAGCCACACTGCAGCACTTTAATTAATCATAATCATTGATATTACTGTTAAACTGAGCAACAATTCGTGCCCCATTTCACTTTTCGATGCATTAAATATATTTTCTGAGGTAATAATCTTGTTAGTCATTTTTCCGTTGTGCTGTGACGTTTACCATGAAATTTCGAAACACGACAATGTGTGACTGCATTTAGTTTCGCTGCGTTTTATAAATGCTTAAAATAATATTAATTGTTTAAGCTCAATATCACAAACTTAATTTAATTATTCATTCTCACTTGCCACGCAATCAATGATTGCTTAATATATAACGTAAGGTAGATTACTATTGATGAGAAACGGGCGTTCATTTGCCGCCGTACACATTTGACGCACATGGAAGGTCAGAGTTTCTCCGTACATTCGAATGAGTCTATTATCGCTGTGTTGTACTTCTTACCAATAGAAAAGGATATTGTTTCACTTCAAGTAAAAATTCTCAATATTCGCGCAATCAATGGTTGATTAACTAAAATGTAGTCTATGCTAGACTACTAGCGATAGAAGATCGAAAATGATTTTCAATAAAGTTATAATTCGTTGTATTTGATCGTAGTTTGGCGACTAGATGTCATGCTCCGATGATGCCACTGAAGGGTCAAAAGGCACCAGTACGTGATTCAATTTGATAAAGAACTGAAAATCACGTTTAAAGTGCGGTAAGGGCAGCATAATTTATGCGTGCAATACTCTGAAGCCAATACGCCACGACCGCAGGATATTATGGCAAATACTTGACGAGTTCCCTACGTGGACGAAACTAGTCTACGTTACGAATTGCTCTTTCTTCATTATTCCAAGTTAAGTTAATACTAACAACGTGCATATCAAATTATACTGTACAGACTTTTAGCTTTGCTTGAGATAAGTGTACAATAAAATATATACGTTTGAGATTTGTACCTAGTAGTCAAGTTCAATGTATGCGAGACTGCTAGAGGTGAGAGCCGCATATCTAAATTTGATTTCCATATATATTCAATGCATTTCACAGCAATCTGCATTTAACGTTACCAACAATTGTCATTTCCGCTGTGAGTAATCGCATTTACTTATTTGCAAAAGAAGATTGAGTTCACGTTTGTCAGAGCACAAACAAACTTAGTGTGTCCCATGTAAGATTATCGTTGTGCGAACATCTATAATCAAACATTTTATCCTGTGAAAAATACGATAATACAACTAAACGCATTTTAATAAGTGCTAAATATGCTAGCAAGCTTCCTTATTTACAATTAATGCAACAGATTGACCTATTCTGGAACTGTTTAAATAAAAAGATTGTATGTGCACTAGTATAACCATGAGATTTACCAGGCCCAGTTTGAAATTGTGTTAAGATCTTTGGCTTCTATTAGAACTGTTTTGACTGATTTACATATATTTTTGTAATTTTATTGTGAAATATATTTACTTTTAAACAAAATTTATTGCTGTGCAATTTCTGCAGTAAATCAGTTGATAAGACAGAGCGACAGCACTTCTGTTAAACACATAATATTTTCCATTCATACCTAGAAATGCGTTTTCTGTAATGAAAAACTAAATATCCAAATACGGAACAGACTATATTGGTAAACATCGCAATGTTCCCACAAAACTTCATTGCCGTATAGTATCTATACCAACCAATAGATTTCTCACTTAATATAAATGTTTTCACAACTTCGATCTATTCTAGACTTTGCTAATCTTAATAAAAATTGAAACACAAAATTTATCTTTACCTAGAAAGGTCTTCATTATTATTATACTTGATGTGCAAACTTAGTCTTCTCTTAACAACAGAAAATCGTTGCATCTGGTGCCAGGCCCCCATCATGTGTGCGAAAGGCTGCATTTTCATAAAAAGTTATCATTTAAGGCTGCAGATTTGTTCATCTCAACATATTTCCCAAACTGTATAACATTAAAATACGTAGGCGCATAAAAACATGCACACAAACACGCACATAAGATAACTTTTATAAACTACGAAACCGAAAACAACAATCACCAACACTGCTAAATGCATTAGTCTCATTTCTACGCGCACCAATGGCAAGTGGAGAACCTCTGAGACTTCGCCATAATAAACTAATAAATTTGACTGTCTGCTAAAAGTAATAATATAATAAGACCTGTATCCTAACCTAAAACATTCAACTATGACTAGTTTCTTGAAAGATTTTATAATCTAAAAGAGAAGGATAATTAATTCGTGATTGCACTTCTTTAGGTCCAAAAATGTCTCCACTCGAAAATATTTTTCAATTAACACAAAAGTCTAGAACGTTTAAATACAAATTTTTAAGATCATATATCTATAGACTATTTATTATTATCATTATTATTGTTGTTATCATTCCGGTATGAGTGAAGATAAGCTGGTGTTGAATCCTTAATGATCCGCTCTGTTCGCTTCGGCTTCACAAAACCAGTTTCCAACGAACTGGAACCAGCCTTTTTTGCCCCAACTGACTCAGGATACTGAACTGATGGCAAAGAATTTCCAGTTTTACGCTGTGAAATACCAAGCGTGCCTTTAGGTAGATTCGCGTAACGTGGATATGGATTTCTATAGTGCAGTGCCAAATCAATGCGAGATTCCGCCTCTTTAATGTGCATCTAAATAGAATAATATTTCAAATAGAAAAGAAAGGGGCATATGTTATAAAGTCATAGCTAAAGCAAAATGTAATACTTACCATTACGGTTACGTTTAATTACGCAACTTTGACTTGGTTACTCATTTATAAATTGTAACTTGAGCATATTTGAAGACATGCGGATTATCACAACAGAGAAAGTGCTACGGAAGAACTAATCGTTTGATCAAAGCACATATCCGATTACTATAACTTAAGGATAGAATTTGAAAAATTATTTGAGAAACATTTAAAAGGAAACTATATGCGTAAATATTTAAGATAATTAAAATCAATACGATAAATCAAAATGAGCCTTATAATGAATTTTTTTTTCTTTCTTCAACATCAGCAACATAATATTTTCATTTGATATGCCTAGCACAGCTTAATCATTTACGTCATCCTTGATCTGTCAAATAAAAACAGTATTGCCCATATATTCGCAACAACAAATAGTTATGAAAAAGTAGAAGAGACAGTGAGACTGATGCAACGATCTTCAGGAAAGAAATGCCAATACTTGGAGAAAATTGTTTCGGAAAGACGTTGCCCATATAGTATGGCAGAAAGAAAGTACTTCCCCAGTTCCTCTGTTTATCGGAACTATCTCTGCCGATATCCGTCATTGATTCACAATTCATCATAAGTCATAGTGACAATCTAACAAAGCAAATATGATATATTAGTTAATTGTTTCATTTATACGTCTACCTGGATAGACTCATAATATCTAAGTGAATTTTCACTAGGTAAGCTCACGTCGCGCATCTGTGCATCTATAAGAGCTAATTAAAAGCAACTATCTGAAATTATAGTTAAATACTGTTTTGTTGCGAAGAACTAATATATATATCTGAAATTATATTGACTGAGTTTTAATTTACACTTTACACGTGCTACACGAATTTTTTCGAACATGCCATGGAAAAAGGACAAAATTAAGGGTGACATATATGGCTAGAGAGGGCAGCAAAGAAAAACAAACACATCCTTAATAAAATCATGTCAAGGCAAATGAGAAAAATTATAGACAGACAATCAATGCAAGTGTGAGAGTGCAATAAAACCACTCGATTTATGCTCATGATTATTGCCATTTCATTATATAGGCGCACCCCGCATATGAGTCAGTCATATATAATTACGTGCACGTATACATTTATCTAATTGAAACTGCGGACACTGGATGTTAATTTACTATTTGGACGCGTCAGACAAATTGGTTTAGACTTAACAATTGCAATTATGCAATACATGTTTGATCTCAATGGTTCGAAATTGAGAGGAAAAAACATGTCGGGGTAAGAGTCAAAAAAGCAAGTGAAATAGCTTAATTAAGGTACGACAAAAAAATTACCTATTAAAAAAATGGGTATTGTAAGAAAAATGGTTAATTAAGATAAAAATCGATTAATAAGCGTTAAGCTCAATACAGTCCCGAAATAAAAAGATACAATAAGGAAGAGTAAAAGTGCACAATTTCAAAGAATGGTACTGCAAATAATTGACTAAACATTAGAATATTTACGGACTCAATAGTAAGCAAATCTTAATTATATATTCTTTATCTTATCTTATCTTAACATTATTAATTTCTTTCGTTCAGTAGCCATGTTCTAAATTTCATTTGATGATCCTTGTTCATTTTAACTTATTATTTTACGAACTTTTGGGTATTTAGCGTGAAAGGAATCTTCGATCGTTGTATTCACAACACGTTTCCCCTTCCTCGCCCGGATGTCACTCGTCAATATTTCATTTAACAGTGTTAAAATAATTCTGTGTGCAAATAAGAATAGACAAAAAATTTAACTTCTCATATATGAACAAAAACGTCAAGAAAGCTCTATTTAAAGATTAATTCGCAGTCTTAAACACACGCACGCATACAGGCATGGCGAAGTCGTATGAAGTGAATCGGCAACATGTGTTACTAGATCGCTGGAATTCCACTTGAAGGAGTGTACACGAACAAACACATGTACACACACATTCAGGATGAACGTTTATCTAGTGAAAAGCTCTTTATTGTGAAGAGATCTACCAGTAAGTATAAATAAAGCCGTTTAAACGGAATTTCCCACCTCGCATATTAACTCTAAAATTCTTTGTTCAATGAGCTTACCGTCGAAAAAGGCATCCAGAAATGGAGGCCGAAATATTCGGAGAAAAAACTGAGACAATAGATATAAAATCTTGTTTCGAAAAATAATAAAATGACGAGATCGACAAGGAAACCCTATTGAAATTAAGTTATACACACACATGCACATAATCGGAAAGGGACTATCTGATGATGTGACTGTATTCCTTATGAAGTAAGCCAGTCATAAGTATAAATCGAGTGGTTTGAATACAATTTCGTACTATCTTTAGTTTTATCACTTAACCTGGCATGACATCATTGAGAGTATTTTGATTTATATGACCCAACCAAAACATATGATGACACCCTTAGTTACGTCATCTTACACGGTAAGTATAAAACAATCTGAATAACGCGTGAAGTGCAACGTAAATTTCAGCCACGGCAATTTCACATAATCGGCTGTGCACACCAGACATACGCACTAACATACGCGACGCGCATCAATCTAGTGAAACATCAGTTAGTAATCATGAAACTACCCAGTCAGAAGTATAAATTAAACGGTTAAATGAAACATCATACTTGCTTTATAAGTTCGGTCATAAAACTTGTCATGAATTTTGACTGATTAAAGACACCGACAAAGGTATCCAAAATATTTCCGATAAACTGAGGATCTAGGAACATTTTCATCATTGTCGTGCGCAGTCATATAAAAGCCAATATACATGTTTCAATGCCATATAACCATAAGTGGCGAAACAAAAAAACAAGGAAGTTTTTGCAAATAACGATAAAAGAATAAATAAGCCACACAAATTATTACTGAGATTTATAAGAGGGAGAGAAAGAGAGTACCGAATTACCATGAATATAATTATCTAGATAACCCACAGAAATGAGGCAAACTAAGCCTCTGCACAACACTATTATGGCTAAGTCAGCTTTAAGGCAAGACAACATCAGCAATAAAGCTTTCCTGTGGGTTTCACTGTATCGTAGATTATTCTAACAGAAATCTGCAACAAGATCGCCAATGAGCTCAACTCGATCCTATATCGCACACGTGGATTTAATTTAAGTAAAGTAAACTGCTTCTGTCATGGTAAAATCTGCAAACCGTATTTCTTACACCAGTCTGGCACTGGATGAGAGAACAGAGCTCTACTGGGCAATCGAATAAAAGGCATACGTAAAACGTGACCGAGACAACGAAGTTGATGGAGCCTTATTTGTTTTCTAACGAGGAGCACTTGTTGGCCGATCCAAAAATATATCAACGACTGTCAGCCTTGGTTATTCGTTGTAGGTAACCTACATGTGCAATGCTTTTAGGAGATAGGATTGCATCCCGTATTTCTAATTTTGATGGTTCTTCGATTTAAATATTTCGCATTGTTGATACAAGCATGCTTTCAGGAATCGGAACTGACGCAGGTGGCCAAGGAAATTGATTTTTGATGTGTTCAGCCCATCTATCAAGACGACGTATTTTGTCGGTCATTAGATGGTTGTTATTATCATATGAAGTAACCACTAACTTTTAAATTTCTAGGACATATTGCGTGGATAAGTTGGATCTGGTAACAATTTAGTTTTAGTCACAATATACATCAGGTAATTATGTTTCATTAAGCTTCGCAGCAGATAAAATTCAGAAAATCAACTAATATCATAGAATATACCAAAACATAAATTTATTTTCTCGCAGTTATTTTTCTATTCAGTTATATATGTATATACACGTACAAAAATATATATGCAATTCAGTAAATTCTTGATACACTAATAAATATTTTTAAACACGAAAATGAAACAACTATCTTATTATAATCAAGGTTGCGGTCTTGATATGAACACCTGACCCATTAATTACTTACATATGCCAGTATAGATTAAGACTTGTATAGTGTAGAAAGGCAATTCATCCAGAAGACCGGTTTCGTCCCTATTGAGAACCCATTATGTACTGGCTAGAATTTGCCGCGGACGAGGTTCGAACTTGGGCACGCCTGCTTCGGAATCTGGTGCTCTAATCACCGAGCCACCCTGTCGCACACTATACTACACACAATTTTCAGTTATATACTAACTAATGTCACTTGGATAGTCTATTTCTCCTTTAGGTGGAGCTCATATGACATCCATTTAGACCCGAAGTTCCAACAAACCATCCCAAATCTGTCATTACTGAACAGACACGACACTATATTGGGAAGTGGTATTGAAATGAACATTTATAAAATTAAAAGAACATTGGTTGCGCGGGCGGTGATAACAATTATTATAATCAAGGTTGAGGTATTGATATAATCACCTGATCCATTAATTACTTAGTTCATACTGTCATATGTAAGTAATTAATGGGTCAGGTGTTTATATCAAGACCGCAACCCTGATTATATTAATTGTTATCACCTCCCGCGCAACCACTGGTCGTTTAAACAACTATCTTATCAGAAAGTTAATCATTTTTTTTAATTTTTGTAAACTTAGCTATTCGGGGCCAATTTGTTATTTGTGAGCACATTATTTGTAACTGCAATTCAGCTATTATAATAAAAAGCCACTTAATCATTATTTTTTGTTAAATCTTGTCTCGTGCACACGCAGTTTTATATAAATGCTTCTTTCATCGCGGTTTTTGCTTAGGATATCATTTGGAATATAACTCAAGACACTACATCAGCTAAAAGTATACAAATCTTCACCGTTTGAGCCTAGACAGATTCTATTAAAGTCAAATAGTAGACGCGAAAATTCAATCTAAATTGTATGGATGCATCGTAAGAAGGGAATAGACATAAAAGCAATAGCTCCCGAGAAAGAGATAGTAGCTTTAGCGATACGTTTTTTTAAATTATATTTGAAAGCATTGCAATATAAAAAAATTGATATTTATAAAAAACAAAATAAATTTAAAAGGTTAATTAATGATACTGAATATTTTCCTAAATCAAAATAAAATAAAATAACTTCTTACTATAAGTAGCAACAACGATTCAAATTAATTTAGCACAAGAGAGCTTTACTCACTTCATTGACTTAGATAACTCTGTATGAAACGTCCAACCCATGATTGTTTATATATTATATGAACATTAAAAAACGCGAAAAATTTTATGATCCTGATAGTATAGATATTCTACCACCGAATTTCTATTCGATTGAAATAAATGTTTGCTAGACTACTTAGAGTGAGAAAATTTTTCGTTTCAACGCATTATACTTGTTTTGTCCCAGTTAGTCAGTTTTCCAACATAATCTGACGACTGGTAGTTTTGCTGTAATACAACTGCAGAAAAAATGCGATTGAATAAAATCGAACACGACAAGGTCAGAGAAAATAAAAGCAAATGTCTGGACTCTAACTTAAAAATGAAAGTTGAGATATTAGTTGCAAAGAAAAATATCATAATCAAAATCTTACAAATTAATATGAATAAGATAAATTATTTACATATATTACACATCAACAATTTAAATGGAAACTTGTCTCTAAACGAAATCAGAAGATGTACGTATTTGCTTATTATTAATTTTAATTGCTTTCTTACGCCGATAACCTTCTTCCGTGAAATATTTGATTCAAAAGGAACATATTGCACGACAGGGAATACATTATATACCTATATCTCGTGTTGCGTTACGAAGCCTTTTTCAATGGAAAGTACATTACACACCAATTTGACAATCAATATTTCAAGTGGAAAAATATAGTTTAAACTGCCCCATTTATACTTGTTTATACTTTATATTTCTCAGTCTTAAGCAAACGCCCACACACATGCAAACAAACACATAGACGCTTTTCTAGTGAATAGTCAAATGTTGCTAAATAGCTGTAATTTCACAGGGATGAGTGTACACGTACAGTAATTGATTATTTCTCAATCCAAAAAAACGAGAGCACAATCACATAGGCATGACAAACGCTTATCTAGTGCGTCGTCAGTATTTTCTTATTAAATCACCGTAATCTCATTTCAAAGAGTGTACACGTGCACACAAATACACAAACCAATTTGACATACACTTACCTATTAAAAAACATGTTATGCTTAAGAGATCTAGCAACAAGTATAAATGGGACAGTTTAAACTACAATTTTACACTTGACATATTAATTGGCAAACTGGTGGGTGATGTGCTTTCCATTGAAAAAGACCTCCATATCCGGAGGTCGAAATATATGGCAAATCAGGTAGATAGAGGATGCAAACAATGCGTAACGCAACACGAGAAACAGGTAAATATTTGATTCATTACACCGTACATTAAGTTCGTTAATTTAAAATTATTTAAATCAAGGATGCGAGCTTGAAGTAAGCACCAATCCCATTGTATTTAGCCAGTCGTCGAACAACATAACAAAACTACCGTCGTCGACTGGTTAAATACATTTGGTTTTGCGTTTAATTCAAGCTCCCAAACTTGATTTAAAGAATTATTACCAACACCCGCGCAATCAATGATTGTCTTATTTGATATATATATATATATATATTCAGCACAAATCACACACTACACAAGTTAACAAGAGCAATTCATCAAGAAGACCGATTTGGTCAGTATTGAGAACTCGTCAAGTAATTTCCAGAATTTGACGCGACCGGGGCTCGAACAGGGCCATATATGCTCCCGAGTCTAACACTTGTGAAGCTGCGCCACTCCGGTCTCACACAACACATAATTTTCATTCATTTACGAACGTATGTTTCGGTTAGCCTTTTCGTTAGGTTGGACCTATTTTGTGTCTCCACGTACCTGATGTATTAAAAAGGCATCCACGATCTATCAATATAGAACAGACACCAGGCAACCTAGAGAACTTTTATTTAAATGAAGTTTAAAGAAGGATTTTCAATTTATTTTTATTGACGATATAAACCAAATATTGCACAAAGTGGCAAAGGCAATTCAGGCAATTTTCCGGAATTTTCCACAAACGGGGATCGAACCGGGGCACATGTGCTCATGAATCTATCCCTCATACCAATGCGCCACAACTGACGCGCAGTATATGCTATTTTAAATCATATATTGACGTATATTGTTCGTAAGCCTTTCCTTCAATTGGAACCGCTTTTTTCATCTTTTAAGTCCTGAAGTTTTAACTTGCCACTCCAGATTCGTCATTGTAGAAGACAGCGTGCTACCCGAGGAGATATATTGAATAAAAATTTAATGGCGAGATTCTGGCTATACATGTTGTCAGTATAAACTAAACAATGCACAAGATAGTAAGGGCAACGCTTTACGTATACCGGCTTCGTTCTTATTGTGAGCACATCAAGTACTTTACAGAATTTTCCACATTGGTCTCGAACCAGGGCACATATACTTCAGAATATAGCCTTCTTACCTTTTATTTATATATATATATATATATATATAGAACAAATCATGGAGAAAAGTAATTGCATCCAATTTTCCTTTTTAGCCCGACACATATATGAACTGCAATTTATGTTCGAAAATTAAAGGAATTTCTATCATTCCTTTGCACAAAATTGAAAAGAAGTATCAGATAATAAAAATGGTATCCATAGGAATAATACTTGCTCTGGTATTCATACCGAAGCGCATTACAAAATTAAGAAGACAAGTAATACTGCCTGAAACTATATACTCCCCATTGATCGTTCAAATCTTTGCTAGACATTTAAAAGAATACCATAAATTTTGTCTAAACGCGTCAATATATCAATTTGTGACGATAAAAGAACTCATCAATGTATGTCTGAAAAATTACAATTTTACGCATTGTTTGGTTTATACTGACTGCAAAAACACAATAAAATCCTTCAACTATATACACTGAGGTTTCTTACAGGATTTATATATATATATATATATATATATATATATATATCCACTGCTTTCGAATATTACACAGTATATTTCTAATTAGGAATAATAAACACATTAATAAAAAAATGGATAATGACCATTTATTTCGAAAATATTAAACCTCACTTTACAATATTTCATTTAAATGCGTTCTGGGTTTTCATTTGATTACGTGGATGGCAACAAATCTGACTCGGTATTACATATATTTTTGGTTTTGGCTCATTAGTAAGTGCGTATACGTTTGTGTCTGTGCGTGTGCCTGTTTGTATGTAAAGTTCTTTCTCGCTGTATTGCATAGCGATGTCTGAGTTCTGGTCATTCTTGTATTGACGTCTTGAGAGTTAAACACCTGTTCACATTGTTGACTGTTACGTGTACGAATGTTATTTTTCCGAGTGTAGTCTTTCGTTTCACCTTGTTGAGCACTACATGTTTTTTTACAGAAATATGCCCATTCATGCCTCTTTATCTCTCTTTCATCAATTTAGAGCCTATTTGGATTCGTATTCGACACAAAATTCCAACAGGCCACCTTAATTTGTCATTAAAGAGCAAACAGCATGACACATTGCGAAGTTTATAATATGTATGTATGTATATATATATATATATATATATATATATATATATATATATATATATATACTTCATGCATTACGATAAAGAGATGATTTTGTGACGGAATCAATTGGAAAGAAAATTTAAACGAATCATCCAAGACCCCTCAACGATGTTACAAGAAATATAAAGGTTGCACAGTCATTGCAAGTGTATTCTCTTTTATAAATTTTGCATAGTGTAAATACTATTAAATCGGAAATTACTGTAATTGACCAGTTATACAGACATTGCCCTCGACGCACGTGTATAAATAGAAAAGATTAACAGTACAATGTAGGGGATTTGACCCTATACATTTATGTTTATCGTGCGTTTAAGACCAGTAATTATATATTAGAAATCCTGCAAGGTACATTCATTTTAATTCATCTAATAATTATTTCAAATAGTACATTCGAACATATAGTCATTTGTTTAGATACCGATCAACTGATTTATGATGCCAACTATCATCATCAGCAACAACAACCCGGAAAGCAATATAGATGTCGATAGAAACTGTTGCTTCACCATTTACACAAACAAACGAGCATAGGTTGCGCGGGCGGTGATAACATTTACTATGATCAAAGTTGCGAACTTGGTATAAACACCCGACCCCTTAAGAACATACATTTGTCAGTATAAGCAAATAATTGTATAGTGTAGAAAAAGCAATTCATTCAATAAGCCGGTTTCGTCCTTATTGGGATCTCATCACGTACTGGCAAGAATTTTCCGCGGACAGGGCTCGAACCTGGGCAGGTCTGCTTCGGAATATAGCGCTCTAACCACTGAGCCACCCTGCCGCACACCACCCAAAATTTTCAGTCATATATTAACCAATGTAACTCGGTTAATTTTTTGTTTAGGTGGAGCTCATATGACTTCAATTTATACACAAAGTTCCAACTAACCATCCCTAAACTGTCATTATTGAACAGACTAACTAATGTAACTCGGTTAGTTTTTTTCACTTCACGTTACCTTTACTACACTATACAATTCTTAGTTTATACTGAATAATTTATGTACATAATGGGTCAGGTGTTTATATCACGTTCGCAACCTTGATTATAGTAAAAGTTGCTTTCGACGCATCATGCTTACTTTAATGAATTTTTCGAGGTACCTGTAAAACGTTTTTCAGGACAGCCAGTTCCTTAAAATTCCACTTCTCAAACCAGAATTACTTTATTCTTTTGGATAAATTACGTAAGAGATTTCAATTTTGTAACATTAGGAATGGAACCTGATAGAGGATATACTGTCTAGTACGCACGTTTTTTTAAAAATAATTACACTACTCTCTTGCTGGTACATTAGATCAAGGCTGTTGCATTCGAAAGTATTCCTGTTCCGATATATTTATTTACATGTATATATACTTTGATAAAAGACGATGCGTTATACCGAAGAACTTCAAGAAAGCAAGTGAATGAAATATGGCAAAAATCAGGCAGCATGAAGCGTACATGCTTAGGCAAGCATAAAAGTGCATACACACATCAACAATTCACCAGCTTAAATTCAAATCATTTACTAACTATTTCGTTTATTCAGCTGAGAATTAAGGATATGGCGTGAAACAACCTCCACACGCGCAATTATTTTAACTTTTTGTGCTTTGAACACTTTGTAATCCGCCAGTTTTTCCGTGCAATTTTTAAAAACAATGTATTCAGCTTCTATTATAATCAGGGTTGTGATCTTGATATAAATAACTGACCCATTAAGTACATACATTTGTCAGTATAAACTAAGTATTGTATAGGGTGGAAAAGGCAATTCATCCAGTAGACCAATTTCGTCCCTAATGGTAACTCATCACGTACTGGCCAGAATTAGTCGCGGACAGGGCTCGAACTTGGGCACGTCTGCTTCGGAATCCGATGATGTAACCACTGAGCAGAAAGGTGGCTCACCACCATCCTTAAACAAGTGCGGTAGCAGATGAGTGTAACCTACAGATCTTTAAGCTTTGGTTGGCGTTCTACATTTAAAATATGCACATACTTTCAAGGATTTAAAGCCGTGGAGATGACCACGTGAGCTGTCCTGCTCACCTATCAGGACGACACATTTTACCGATATCAAGTTTATAGTTAGTCAGTTACTTATTATGTTCTAGCTGAGATTGGAGACAAACGCCATCGTTTGAATGTCAATAAACAGATCGACGCTTGCCACAGCTAATACTAAATAGGACTATACGTGATGGTGATTACGCCACTGGCTAGTTATGTGGATCCAGCACAAGTATAGACTTTCTAGAGAACTTGCTGCGCATGTTTAGCCGATTTTAAGGAACTTCGCGCAAAATATAAGCGGCCGCCTTACCGTTATTTAAAACGTATAATGTTGGCCAAACGAACGTGATTGTGTCAATTCATTAACTTATTGTAGCACTCGTGGAACGTGTCCAGAACAGAGAACAAATACCGTAAATTTTCCAGAATTTTTTCAATCTGAGCACGAGGACATTTCACTATCTCAACTACATGACTAGATTGCTATGCCTTGAGGGAAGATGGGGCTAAGGTAAAATTTGAGAACTTTAAGCCGTCTTTATTGCTATTTAAAACCTGGACCCACCACCCGATAGCTAGCATACCCGCGCAGACGTGGCTTAGCTTAACAATGAAATCATCAACAAGCAGTAAGATTTCTAAACGCCACTCAAGTAAAAAAACACGTCTGATAATTTTTTACAGTATTCATCAAAATTTCTACGTTGAACCTAACTGAATTTAATAGTTCACAGATCAAACAAGCTCAATGGGCAATAATGAATATCAGAAACGCCACACTATACCTAGCTTGGCCATTAACACAGAGAAATAAGCATTGCATTCCCTGCTTGCTTGTTGCCATTAAGACATCGAGGAATACTTAAATAAATTTTGATGTCTAGAATACAAGCAATTTAAATACAGCGCATATACATTTTTACATCCGTGAAAGGCAAGTGCATCCACTTTTCAAGAGACTCGAGACAGTAATTCCTTTGGCTAACGTGACACACGAGAACAAGCAGGGGCAGCAGGAAGTCCACGCGCGAATAACGGCATGTATTCTTATCCAGTTACAAGGAGATAGTGGTAGCACCAGCTTAATACAAGCTTTCCGATAAGCTGGCACATGGTCGTGTCGTCTTTTTCAGTCATCCGAATCGGCAAGCGCATCAGGTACCGACAATCAACCGACTGGATACCTAAAACCGGTACCGACCTCGGATTCCCTCCTGTAAGTTAGCGAATATATTGGCCATTTTCAACTATCGAATAATAAACCTATCACCCGAAAGTCCAAATTTCTGACTCATTCTTTGAGGATATATTTTTATTTAGTAATTTCCTTTTCTTTCATTTTTGCAGATATGAGGATCTTCTCGGCCTGGCTTCCTGTCGGCATCGTTCGACCTGGCTTTTCCTACTCCGATTGTCAAAATGCAAGGCAATAATATTTTTAAATGCACATCTGTTTTTAGAATCGCAAACACAGGTATATACATACGCCAATAGTTGTGCACAAATATGCATACATATTACATACGTAAATGAACTTATACATATATGCACGCATAAACATATACCTATATACATTCAAACCTACATGCATATACACATACATATATAGATACATACATAAATATACCCACATGTAAGCATACATACACACATATATGCATACAAACATATAAACAGACATGCATAAAAATATAAAAGCAATATTGTTTGCAATCGACTTACCTTTATTGCGTCTAAATCAGAGATAAAGCGGTTTTTACGGAATAACCTGCGAGCTTCTTCGCGTATGTAATCAGCTGCTTGTTTGTCTTCCATAGATGTATGCCCTTTTTAATTAAAAAGTGACATGTGTAAAGTTGTCTATAAAATAAATGATAAATTAGAGCCATAATTTTACTAAATTAACTCAAACTTAGTTTTATTGGAAGACGCTACATAAATATAATTGTATCACATTTTACAATAAATTATAATTTTATCGTCGATTTTCTCGATAGCTATCCTCGACAGCTATAGACCAGCTTCGGAGAAAGTTAAGAAGACACTAGCCAAGCGTGATTTTCGACATTAAATACGGAGTTGATTCTAGATAGGTCCAGTTAAAATTTATTTTTTGTTAAATAGCCTCTGAATCATCTTCAACAGTGATGAGAGCCCCTGATCTTCTTAAGAATGTGTATGTCTTTTTAATCTAAGTGTTTTGAAAAGTCGATAAGTGCGCCGGTTTGGCCGTGATTTGAGCGTGCATAGTCTAATTAATAACTACAGCACAATTATCGAAGCCAGATCCACATACGCGTAAGTGGTGTTTAGATGAATATCTCAAACTTAGTTTATATAATTTTTATCACCCTCCACACAAAAAATGCACGTTTAGTAAATCATCAGTTTTTCCAAAACAGGTGGTCCACGCTCTAAAAAGTTATTTTTCAGAAACCTTGTTCAATATGACAACGAGTAATGGTCAATAGTGACCTTATTTCCAATTTTAAATATATTCATACTCTTTTCGATTGTGTTATTTCATATTTAAATAAATTTTTCGAACCTGCCGCATAATCATTGATTGTTGGTTTGTGCCATCATTTGCTGACCTAGTTAACTGTGGAATTTGGTCATGTATATGAATCGATGCAGTATAAACCACAAGGAAGCAGTATTGCCGATGTCACCTTTGTTTGAATTTGATTTAGGCTTGGTTATATGTCGTGAATAGATCTAGGTGGACTCAATTCAACGTGTTGGCAAGGTAAGTACCACCATCTAAGCTAGATCCATTCTACCCTAAATCATTAATATTTTCTTGTTCCATTTTTTGCTCAAAATAAATATTTTGTTTTTTCTTTTATTTTAATTGTATGCGATTGTGAATTGCGATTGGATTGTCAGGTTTATGATGATGATGATATAACAACACACATACAACACAAGCTATTATAGCAGGTACAATGGTCGTTTTCTCTGAGTCGCACTTACCAGATGAAGACAGCAAATCTGGCGGCCACCTCTTAGCCAACCTTAATACTTTAGCGTAGACGCGTAAAACTTCTCTGCGCTGATGGCTTCTCGCCGATTCGTCCGTTGCTTGAATACTTAATTTGCTTACTTGCAACCTACAAACATGGTGAGTTGTAGAAGCGTCAAAATTTAGCCTCCTGATTTGCAAAGTGTTTACTTTTGAAATCGACTGGACTTTGGAGACAACATTATGTAAAACAGAACAGCAAGACAGCGCTAGAGATGACGAAGAGCTAATACTTTGACGAGTAATCGGAAATCGTATGAAATTCATATTAAATTGACAGCAGAAATTTTTTCTTTCGCTACATGACAAATCTGTCATTGAAATAAAGAAAAAAAGCAATTTTCACGCTGTCACATATGAACAAATAATTAAAATATTATTGTACGCTGTTTCATTGACATAGAAAACGGTTCGTAAACTACTAAGTTCATTAACAATTGATCTAATCTATTTATAACCACTTATGTATGAACCATGGTGTATTTAGTAATACGTTAGTTTATATATGATATTGTTAAAGTCTATGGAACATAAGATTTTTTGTGAGGAATATAAAATAACTGTCACCATAGTCACAACGGATATAAAATATAGCTGAAAAGGATGTTGGCCGCTTTTGGTTTAAAGGCTTGTAAGAAATCCAGCTACGAGGTAACAAACGGATGATTATCTGTTCGAAATTTACTAAAAGTCGAGTAGCCTGGCAAAAAGTGAACTGATCAACCATAGAAAAGTAAAGTATATAAGACCAGAAGGGGGTATTTAATTCACTATTAAAAGGGTAATCAAATTGTCATATGTTGTATCTAAATACGGATAATGCAATAGGAGCTATAAAAATTCTCCAGCTGAACTATATCAGGATTCCCACTAGGATCGTGCAGCTCATTCTTTACGGTCCACACATAAATATATATTGCTGGTTGTGCGGTAGTGGAGTGTCCAAAAATCATACTGCTGAAATTCCATTTAGGATTAGGATATTGACATAGTTGACCAAGTAATTTGAGACTTGACCACCATTATAGTGGGTTTTTGAAGTCTAACCAGCTTCTGGTGAGAACCCAACAAAGACTAAACGCATGTATTAATGATATTACACATCTTTTCGTGTTGGCTTTAATAGGCCCTTCCAGCTCCACATGATCTAACCTATAACTAAACATGCCACATTGAATGCGTGAATGCACACGCGTTTATCCTTCGCAATAAAGAATAAATATTGATAACTGCACTTTTTAGACAAAATGATATATTTCTAATTAATAACTGTATTGACAGCTACAAAAATGGCAAGCAGTGCAACAAACAGAGATCGACTACAACCGCCTACGGAGATACCAAACTGCTCAAATTGGTAACAATTTGTTAAATCAATTTTGAGAGCTTGAAGTAAATACTAACCCCGTTGTATTTAACCAGTAGACGAAAAACAGCAAAACTACCGCCAGTTGTATGCACTGACGCGTTTCGACCTCCCTTGATCATCATCAGAGTACGACGGCAAACTGACTATCGAGGATCAAACCGCATTGAATATATATGGAAATCAAATTTAGATATGCGGCACTCACCTCTAGCAGTCTCGCATACATTGAACTTGATTAGAAATGTCGGCTGCACGATTTCTATGCAGTCATGAACATTAACTGTTTGCAGCTTTCGCCACATATGCATATATAGGCAATTCAATTTAACAATAATTGATTGCGCGGGTGGTGGTTGCAATTCTTTAAATCAAGTTTACGAGCTTGAAGTAAACACCAATCCCATTTTATTTAACCAGTCGTCGAACAACATAAAACTACCGCCAGCCGCAACGCACTGACGCGTTTGGACCTTCCATGATCATCATCAGAGTACGACGGCAAACTGATTTTCGAGGATCAAACCACATTGAATATATATGGAAATCAAATTTAGATATGCGGCTCTCACATTTATAAGTCTCGCATACATGGAACTTGACTGGAAATTTCGGCTGCACGATTTCGATGCAGTCAAGAACATTAATTGCTTGCATCTTTCGTCACAAACATATGTATAGGCAATACAATTAAACAATAATTGTGTGCGCGTGTGATGGTAAAAATACTTTGATTTAAGTTTGCGAGCTTGAAGTAAGTACCAATCAAATTTTATTTAGCCATTCGTCGAACATAGCACAACTACCGCCAGTTGCACGCACTGACGCGTTTCAACCTACCATGATAATCATCAGAATACGACGGCAAACCGACTAGCGAGAATCAAGCGGCATTGGATATATATGGAAAGCAAAATTAGACATGCAGTTCTAACCTCTAGTAATCCCGAATACATTGCACTTGATCAGTTAATTTCTGTCATTGCCTAAACGACCATGGCTGGCGAGATATGAAACCAATGTAACTCCCGATGTCCCCGTCATTTATCATCTCAATAGATGGATTGGATTAGGGGAGGGCACGTCTTGCTGGTTCGAAGTGAGAAAGACCTCAAGCTGGTCGAGCTAGAGTTTGACTTGCTATTTTTGAAGAATGCCAAACTTAGAGGGATGACGATTAGACAGAATAAACGGCGAGTGGGAGTCCGTCGACGGCAACCGGAGCATGAGCGTTGATGAGGAACGAGTGTTCATCACCAATATTTACTTGCTTAAAATAGCTCTTGTGGAGTGGATGACTGACGTGAGATATTCATAGAAATTTCATATACTATCAAATTATATACTAATCCGATTATTCTACCTATGCTTCCATATTTACCTAAATATTAACGACCACGGACATCTCCGCCATATACTTTTAACTAAAATAATTAAATTGTTGCATTTTGCATATTTTGTTATGGAAAACTATATCAATTTAAAATAAACAATAAAAAATACAAAAAGTAATTGAGGAAGTCTCACAAATGTAGAATTTTTTATTTGCTTAATAATCTATATATTATCTTATTTATTCGTGACCAACAAGTACAACCAACGGCACATTACAAAAGTTTACTTAATTAAAAAGCAAGTGAATGTGATGTAAACGCCACAGCTACAAATAGATGCCGTGCAACGCAACAAAATTGTTAAAATCCGTATATGAGGAATGACAGATACTGTGTGTGGCCTTTATTAGGACCGGAAAATCCTGAGAAGGGTGTTGAGGCCCCTAACCTATTCGAGTCTGTAAGCCCCATAGATGCCAGATCGCTGGAAGTCCTAAAACTCACAGTAGAGTCGGATATGTTTATATGATTGTTTGCGTCACTTAAGTTCAAGTCCGCTATGCCCTGCACTAACCTACTTGTGTCCTCAAATTTAATATCGGTATCCATGAATATAAGAGATAACAATTAAATCGATACTTACTGTTAGGCAATCGGAAAGTGAAAGTTGGAAAGCTGTTCCACTCAGCAATAATCTGTTATGGTATATACGTGACCCAACGATAAAATCAAATATACCTGTTCCAAGGCTCCTCTTCAATGTTATTTTATATCAGAACAAAAGGCAATTGATAGAGAAATATATTTGATAATGATGTAATCGTCTACTAGAGAAATTGTTAAAATGCAGCAGACCAAAATTACAACACAATTCACGTAGCGAGATATTCGAAAACTGAAAATAGCGCACAATTTTAAAATCCAGTATTTAAACAAAGAATTTTCTGGAAAATAAAAAAAATTCTTTTTAAATAAAGTTCGTTACAATCAGCTATGGTGGCTTAAATTTATCAGTCAATGTTATTTTACATAAGGCGGAGGATTTAACTTCCTACACAAAAGTAAGGTTGTGTTTCAGTGTCTATAAGTACTCCTAGACACTTGAGGTTGACAATGGATAACTGGATGGTATTCCTTCGTGTAAATGCACTTAGATAAGTAGAGTTGTCCCATTAGAGAGGTGAGTTGCTGTGTTAAGGCTCAGAATTGTCTAGTTGAAGATCTGTGGCAACATCGTGGTGGCAGGCCCAAGTAAAAATTCGCTTAATAGATAATAGATGGCTTATTACTAGTTGTGCAGCAACAAGAAGATTGGCGTGACTGAAATACAAGTGACTAGGTGACACAACGTGATGAACTCAAGTCCAGAAGTCAGCGTAGGTAGACAATCATGTAGACAGAGCGACAGAAATCACCTCTAACTACTCGTTTCATGTTTATAAATAATAATTAATCTGACACATGCTAAGGGTAAATTAATTTCTATTAGCTGTAGTTTAATTTAGCTGTTCGTACATGTGTATCAATTATAATTAACTGATTATTTTTAATTATGTATACACATACACATTCACATGCGTAACGTGCGCCTATTTAATGATATTACAATAATTGTTATTAACCAGCCTATCCTGATTACAACCTGAGTTATTTTAAATGAAATTTAACACTTGCATTGATCATTCAAATTTATGATTTTATCACTCATAATGGCCTGTGTTCATAACGAGTGTTCCTCAATTATTGATTTCCCCGCACAAGAAAATGCGATGGCAATCTCAGTGATGGCATTTGCATGGAGTGTATAAAACAATTAGTCTAACGCATGCAAATGGTAAATTCTTATTCAGCCACTAGTCTCACTTAGATGAACATAACAGCTGTGGAAATGCACATACACACATGTGACACCTGACCATCTAGTGAGAGATCAGTCTGAAGTATAAATATTATAGCCAGAAGAAATACCATGCTTGCTTCATTAGTTTGGTTTTTATAAATAATTAGAATGGCCCAACTGATGATGGCTGCCGATAAAGGCAGCCGAAATATTTTGTTGATAAAAGAAATCTATTGGAAAACTCCCTGTGTTAGTCAAAACGCAGGTCAGGTAATTTCGATTAATCCAATTTCGCAAAAATATATTACTTTTAATTAGAAACAGCGACAGAAATCACGCGTAGCGCACCGAAGAAAATGTCAAGCGTGTGTGATGATGCATCGTAAATGCATAGTGTTTATATACCTTTGCAAGTGCAAGGTCGCACGGAATTGGTTAACGGCTAATTTTGCTTGTATGTATTAGGTGTTGCAAACCTAATAAAATATTTGTTCAGTTGTGACTAGAAGGATAAACCAAAGACAGCATGAACGGAAAGTATAATCTCATGCACATTCGTTTCATGTTTACTGGCGACTCATCAGTAGGACTCGGTATTACGCACTTTAAACACTATATATTTGGGTGAGGCATGTAGGATAATTAGATGATACAATTTCCTAGACGAATGTGTAAACCTGCAGTAGGATATTGTATTGTCCTATTATCCCACATTCATCACCCAAATATATAGTGGTTAAATGGTGTAATACCGGCTCCTACTGATGAGTCGCCAGTAAGCACGAAACGAATGTGCATGAGATTATACTTTCCGTTCATGCTGCCTTTGGTTTATCCTTCCGGTCACAAATGAACTAATTTGTTACTAGGTTCGCAACATCTAATACATACTTGCATATATATTAGTTCTCCGCAACAAACAATATTTAACGGCTAATTTTGCTTGTTTATTTGGTGCCACGTAAATGAAATTTATATTTCATTTAGGCAATATGTCGGCAAATTGATCTGAACCTTTACATCAATTTCCTCTTTAAAAAAAATAAAAATAGCCTTTCATCGATGGCAGAGTTCGAACCCCGTTAAGCAACTGGTTTTTATTCTTCCTATAGCTAATAAAAAGGACATTAAATGCTGGGCTGGTGCATGCTTGTTGGTTGCTTCAACAATGATATGATGCCAAATAACCATTAGGAATTGCTACACAAATTGTAAGCTATAGTGGCCTGTCATACCGCGTGAAGCAAAAATGAGTTGTGTGAGAGTATTTGAGAGCCGCAGCGTGAAAATTGCAAATTAGATTGCCACTGAAGTTGCCAGATTTAAGTTGAAATTGGGATCGCAGTCAATGAGTTCGAATACGACCAAAGGAACTAGTGTGTGATCGACGTTGTGGTCAGGATTTCGTAGAGTTTGCATTTTGCAACTGATGAAGTTGAGATATGCATTGAATCCAATGAAAATTAGTATTGCTAAACCAGGCGTTAGCTCTAAATAGCTGGTCATAACAAAATAGGCACTGTGAGCTTAGGTGTGGGCCATACGTTAAACAGTACAATGTGAAACTATAAACATGAAATCAAATGGTAACGACAACAAGTGTACAAAAACATTGCCGCAGAGATGGCATAATACCGAAGAACTGATAAAAAATGCTACACAATTGTTAGCCAAGAACAGCTGGTTAAACTACGTGAGACAAGTGAGTGTGAGAAAGGTAAATGAATCACGTGGATCGCTAGAGGTCACGTCGCGTGCCATAGGGCGCAAGTGGAGCGCATAAAGTTAAACATTTGATACGTAGAATAACGAAAAGTTAATATACAATAGATTATTCGCTGTCTGTTATGAAAGCAATCTCTTTTTCAGGTTGAGATTGAAGGTTGTATGTTGCCATGATCAGGCGGATCGTTAAAGGGTTTCAACCTGTCTATGCTTACCAATGTAGGTTTAGCACTTTCCATGAAAATGAATTATTTCGGCTGTCTGAGCAAAATCTGGTAAAGACCGCGATAATTTGGTTGTAGTGGTGCAACAGCAGCGTCGTTACGAACGAGTATTCTCTTGCAGCTGTAGAGCTGCGGGTGAACAAAGATTGGGCGTAGTGTATGTCTCGGCTGCTTTTCATACATGTTACCGTAATAAAGTTGAAGGTGAGAAGCTTCGACTTGTAGGTCGTGCTTTGTGGATAATATATGTGGGAGCTGACTAGACAGGCGTAGATCCATGCCATACAAGAGTTGTGACCCAGAAGTTTTAATAGATTAACGTGAACTAGAACACATGGCTAGTAGGACTAAAGGTATAACATCGATCCAGTTGCCATTAATTAACGAGGATGCTAAAGCAGCTTTGGGATCCCTATGCATTCTTTCTACCATATCGTTAGCTTGGGTATGGTTGGCAGTTGTCTGGCGTAAGGTGCATCCCATGAACCGCAAGGCTGTTTTGAATAGATCGGATGAAAAGCAAGTGCCTCTATCAGTGATAACCTCATTTGGAACACAATAATTAGCCATCCATGCAGAGATAAAACCGTTAGTAACTTTGTCTGCCGAAATGGTGCCAAGAGGTAAAACCGCAGGCCTTCGTGTAAATCTATCAGTCATAGTTCAAAGGTAGCTGAAACCTTGAACCGTTGTCAGATAAACTATGCCGATGTTGACGATGGCTAGATGTGAAATAGTTGTGAAATGCTGCAACTTATAACGAGTGTGCCGTGTGATCTTGTTTTTGGCAAATAACACTCTCTGATACCCATCGTTTAGCGTTTTGCCTGAGCTTGTAACTCCAGAAACGATCTGCAAGAAGCCTGACAATCGCCTTGCTTTCTGGGTGTGAAATTGTGTGAATTGAGTCGGAAACTTTTCTCTGAAGGCTGGTTGGCAGAACTGGCTTGTTGGGCTGCGTACCCGTGAAGTAAACAATAGGTAAGCCTTCCCAGAGACGGCATACGAACTTCGTAGGGTGACGAGCAACTGATACTTGAATGTGAGTGTCAACACGCTGTTCTGCTTGGAGGAGGGATGGCGTTATTGCAGGTTCCCTGAGAGTCACGGAGTTGACCGTGAATGGCGACAGCGAAGGTGGTTGTAGCGAGACGTCTGGCTTGGAAAGTGCGTCTGAAATGAAGTTTTGTTTGCCCTTGGCAAAAAATGTCGAATTGCTATACACTAAGACGTGACAGGTGTCTTTCTACTCTGGCTGGGTACTTGGCGACAGTTGAAGCTGCCAAGTACCTACGGATGTAGACTCTATACCACGCACTGCAGTGCGATTTTATGAATATGGTTCCCAGATTTTTTCAACGTGCCCTTTGGATTAAAGAATGCAAGTCAGACACTCCAGCGTCTGGTGAAGGAAGTCCTTCAGGACTGTCCTTATTTCTAGGATTGTAAATAGATGACATCATCGTATGTAGTCAATCTAGTGATGACAACTGGGAGTACTTGGACAATATTTTATCAAAACTGGAGTACTTTTGGTTAATAGTCATAACAGATTAGTGAAAGAACGGTTGCTCTCTAGTAAAATTCCTTCGACAATCAACTTCCAAGAAGGGAATTAAATCCTTGGATGATAAGGCCAAGGCGATAACAGATGTGCCGAAACCCCGAACTGTTAACTGACAGTGTATATTTTTGGGGATGATAAGTTATTTCCTTCGTTTCATAACGGGTTTAGCTAGAATTTTATGATCATTAACTTGACAATTGATTTATGAAAGGAGTACAACCACGAAGTCCTGGCCTATGAATTTTAGCCAAGATGTCAAGTAGAAATTCCAGAGAGCCAAAGAACTGTTAAGCACAATCACCACATTAACAACTGAGGACTGAACTAAGCCGTTTGAGCTAACCATAAGAGCAGTGCTACATCAGAGAGAACATGAAATATTTAATTCGATCGAATTTTATAGAAGAAAGCTCCAACTACGCAAAAAGCGATGCAAAACGCTTGGGATGGAGTCATTTTCCGTTTATGATGCGCTGTTGCATTTCGAGTACTACTTGGACGAACATAAGTTCACGGTATTGATTAATAATAAGCGGTTGTTAAGCATCCTTGTTAAAATCAACAGGCTCTATTATTCTCAGCGGGTGGACTCACAAATAACACAAATAGCAGAACTTTCCTTCACAATTTCTCATATTTTAGAAAACGAGAATGTGGTGGCGGACACATTTAGTAGACCACACGTATCAGATGTAGATTTGATCCAATTGGAGCCACTCGTTGGCTCCATTGCACTTTGGCATGATTCTATCGAGTGATTGATGGAAATGCAGTTTTTTTATCTTTGAGTAGCTGTGTTGGCTAAGAAGTCAGGGTACACACGAAAGAAAATGGGAGATAAATGGTTACTTTGTGAAGTCTACAGGAGTCAAATCACACTCTATGCACCGTTGAAATCAATGTATAAAATAATTCACAACCTGCGTGAATTCTGTCACCATTCCAATAAGGTATTATCACGTTAACACTGATAGATAGGTATAGACAAAGATATCGAAATACATAAGGGCTTGTATAAGTACATGTGCTCAGTTTCAAACTTCTAAAGTTTGGCGACACATTAAAATCAAAGTCGGTCTTTTCATGCATAAACACATCGATATCATATTTATGCCCAGAGTCTCTGGTCAAAGTTATCTGCTTATGATGGTTGACTGTTTTAATCGTCGGTTTTTGTAGCAATCTTTAAGAATATGACAGCTCAGAAAGTCTTACTTATAAGAACGAAAAATTGCGAAACTAGATTAATCGAAATTATCTGGTCTGCGTTTTCACTAACACAGGCTGAATTACAGTTATTTTGTTACCTTAATATATTTTGGCAGCCGTTGTCGGCCGCCTTCTTCAATTAACCTATTATCACAAGTTTTACAGAACAAATTAATGAACCAAGCGTTTTATAAGAAGCCATTGAAAGTCAATTTTTTGACTGATAAAATGCAATTATAGAAATGATTGGCACAGAGAGGAATATTTTACTAGATTACTGCATTGAACATTTTTCCTGGATGCGGGCGGAGACTGTGGAACGATACCCATCAAAGTACCAAGAGGCTGAGGCGAGATCTGACTCAAAGTTGTGTGAAAAGAAGAAAAGCCAGACAAATATAGAATAGATGTGAAGCGTGAATAATTGTCTCTAAGTCAATTTGTTTGAAAATAAGGCTAATAATTTATCTCATATAAAGTAGAAAGCTGCAAATATATCTTGAGTAAGTAAGGCCTGGGGTGTAAATTACACAGCAATCTTTAATGATGCCAAATGCTTTCTGTCAGAGGAGTGAGATAAAACTTTGTGACAAATATCGAGTTTACTTGATTTAATTAGGCCTTTATTTGTAGATAAAATAAGATACATAGAGAAGCAAAATAATTAGTGCTTGGTAGCAATTTAGAAATCATATGCTTTAATTTGATTTCGAAAGTACAAAATACTACAACACTTGTGGCTCCACAATGTCGGTGTTTACGCAAGTCTGGACACCTTTGGAAGCACTATATTGAACTTCTAAAAAGAAACTTTGTACGAGATCCAAACACAGGTTGACAATATCACACTGAAGTTTAGTAGAAGACGGGTCTATCTAAAAATAAGGAAGTTGTTAATTAACTTCGAATCAAAGCATGCAAGCATGCCAGTAATAAATTTTCCATATCTCCTTAAGTGTTCTTAATTTTTCATTGATCATGCATCATAAAGCAATAAAAATTGACACACATCATAGCATATAACTGCACATTTCGTGTTACTTGCCGCACGGTGGCTTAGCGATTAAAGGCACAGACTCCGAATCAGACGTGACCTGGTTCGAGCCCTCTCTGCGGCAAATGCTAGATCAATTGAAGTGCTCCCAATAAGGAATAATACGATCTCCTGGATGAATTTCCTTTTGTACGTTATAAAATGATTATTTTATACTGGCAAAGATATACATTTAATGGGATTGGTGTTTATATTAAGATCGCAACCATGATTTAAATATCAGTTGAGGTATAAATGATAATTTAATGCAATACGCTGCTTCTGTGTTTCAAATTTATATCGTTTAGTGCACCATAATAGAAACCCCATGTTTTTTGCATTAAATCCAATAGAAAAAATCATACAGTCTGATCAGTGAATAGTAATCTATTCTGTGTTCTATTTAAATGTTAAAAGTATAAAAAACAAAATTCAAGTTAAATAACTTCACCACGAACAGCATATTTCATTTCATTATTTTGTTTGAAGCATTGGTACGCAATTATGCACATGACGATAAATTTAAAATGCCAGATTATTTAATATTCACTTAGTGTAGATCATTGAATAAACGTGGTGAAGTTCTCATATAATGTAAATCTGTGTCCAATAGAAAATTCTACAAAAAATGTAAACATTAGCATTAGTAATTTTATTTCTATTATAATTGATTCATCAGATTTAACTAATGTCTACAGACCACCATACGCGTGCATAACTGATTATGTTTAATTCACTAAAGATATTCCAGTTTTATTTGATTACCAGGAATATAATGTGGTCGTAGGTGACTTTAAAATATTTCTTAACTGCGAAATATCCAATCTTGTTTATAATCATGATTTACTGCTTGTTGTGTAACAATCAAATAGATGCTCACGAAACAGAATTAATTTCTTCTTTTATTGACTAGATCGTTTATTACTTTCAAGAGCTAGACCAGAAACAAATATTCTTTGGATAGATGAATTCAACTGAAAATTTTATTAAGGTAGCGTCTACAAATGCGCATGTTAAAATCTCTGTAAGTGACTGGAAGTTCTGCGGAATGATATGCGAAATGCTTGAATAAAACAAAAATGATTTTGTTAATACTGCGTCTACCGTAATTCATTTTAATATATATATATATATATAAGTGCACTTCAGTTGAAAAAGTAACACAGGCGAAGGATAAAATAATATCTAAACTAAACATTAAGTGAGACAATGTAGGAAATTGTAATATAATTAAGACTATTAATGAAAAGATTTTAGATAAAATACCTTACTAATGACGATACGTAGAAGATTAGAGATGATTATACTGACCAAGGTCGTCTACAAACTCCTTATAAATTGTTGCAATTTTAAAGAGAAAAGTAAACTGTTATTGTCGTTAGATAAACCAAGTTTTTGTTTATGTGAAAATCTGAGAAGCTTTTTGACAACTTAGTTTTTAAATATCAGATAACCAGCACTATGGCTATGTTAATTAATCACTTACATAACGACGATTAGAAAATTTTAATGACAGCGAAATTTAATTAAAATTAATAACTGCAATTAAATATAAGAAGCAAAACGACCATTTAGAATAATACCAGATTGTTTACTAAATAATATGACATGACTGTAGTCAAATATTTTCAGGCCAAATAAACCATCGAATATAATTTAATTCCAACGTCACTCTATTTTTTAAGATAACAATATAATAGAATAGAATATCTTTATTTGAATTCAAACCACACATGTTCCATCAAATAGATTGTAACACGCGGCTCCGTGTTACAACCCAAAGAAGGTCAATTTTTACAAACGCTGTGCTCTTTAAGGTCTAATATTCTAACTCTGTCCTTAAACAATATTTCTCTTAGCTGTGATTTTAGGAACAATCTCTTTTAGTCTCAAGCAGTTTTAATCGATATTTCTTGAACTGCAATTTTATTTGTAATTAATAGTGTTTTTATAAAATAGACAGAACCGCGCGCGATCCGAGAGGATCACGCGGTGGACTATTGTATCACAGTGAATTTATCTCACTTTATTATATTATTCATTACTATGAAAATGATTGATCGTTTACTAAAGAAAGCAAAGAACGATAAATTTGTGAGTTGTTTGTCATTTAAATTTTAAACGGTTTCCATGGTCAATTTTAGTGATAACTTTCAAGGTTAACTCCATCAACATCATCATGTATTCTTTGAGTTTTTGTCATAAAAGTTGTTAAACGGTTTACACAAAACATGTTCCTTCATAAACATAAATAATTTTACTAGACTCATATTATCATGTATCTTTAATCGTCTGACTACTCATTACAATCCAGACATTTGTGTAACAATAACCACTTGTGTATAGAACATTTTACTTTATAAACATAAATCATTTTACTATGTTCATATTATCATGTATTTTCAATCATATGACTATATTCATGCCAATCCAGACATTTGTGCTAAACATTTCGCTTTATAGACATAAATCACTTTATATTTATATGTGCTACATTGTGTGGAATATATACGTGAAACCTTTCTTCGGCCTTCTAATATTAACCATCTGAAAAGGAACAGACTGATTGGATGCTCGGGTAGTAATAATAGCAACCATTGATAAGTAGTAGGGGTACAAAATCAGGAACGAGATAGCAACAGCGAAAAGTACCCCTACAAGATAATAATATTGGAAAATGTACAAAATGAAAAAGATATCGCATCACATAAACATGTGCAATTAGTCTGATATAGATAAATAAATCTCTCTTGTTATACTGTACAATATATCAACATCAGAAAGTTCAGTTGTACTATCAGCATACGTCATATCAATTTTGATATAGTTATTATGATATAGGAAAAAACGGTCTTATTAATTAATCGCATTTGTACAATAATTGATTATATAAAGAGTAATAGGTTCATCATCGAAATAGGAAAAATTAAGGTATAATTCGACTGTAACATTATACAAAAAATGAGAGCCATGTCTAGCAATTGATTGTATGTATTGTTGACTCACATGATGATATGATGCATATCATTTCAATTTTAATAATACAAAACGGAAGAATAAAAATCTAAAGAAGGTATGTTGCCAATCACAATTATCCTTGTCTTTTATTCAACCACGAGAAAGTATTATCATAATCAAAATTAAAAAATCAGCAGAATTGCAGTTTTTTTCTAATTCAGTAAATAAAATTTTAAAGGGCATCTTAGATGGAGGCGTTTCTCTAAGCCCTTTGGAAATAGATTGTAAAAAGAGAATAACTACCGCGCAACATTCCCCAACAAAGGAGGAGATATTGCCAAATGTACAGATCTAGTTCCAACTTCATGGTTCTTTGTTATTGGATTCATATATGCACCAGTCCACTGGTTCAAATGGAAAACTTTTATGCAATAGCACATCCTCCGAAACCATAAAGTTTGCAGTGATACCAACTGTAATCTAGTGGCGTATATAGTGCAGAAGATACGGCTAATTTGCTTAAAAACCATTTTTTGTACAGATTTTATCATGTTTAACAACCCTTTTTTATGGATTCCAAGTAGCGGCAGCATATTCTAGTATCGGTTTAATCCATATTATATACATTTTAAATTTTATGCCATTCGATAAGATATTTCTATTTATTAGTGCCCATCTGTTCTTGGCACTGCCTAATATCCTTTCAATATGTCTCTCAGCAGAAGTTATACATTGAATAGTTATGCCTAAATCCTTAATTACTTGCATAATTTTAATCTCAAAAACATCATTAATCACAGCATCACGAAAATAAGCATAATTAAATTCTATTCTGTTACCTATTTTTAAAGCTCTCGTATTTTTACTGTTTATTTTCAGCCCTAGTGTTATCAAATATCTACTTAAATCATACAAATCTAGTGTCACATTATTTTTGGGGAATTCGACATATTTTGGATCAATTGGAAAGATTTTTTTAAATCCTCAGCGAATTTGAAAACTCGACCGTTAAGGATCTTAGTTTCCAAATGTGCAAAAACGATTTTAAATAAAATTGGCCCAAAACTTTATCCCTGTGGAATTTCACTTGTAACTCTTTTCGATTTTGATATAAAATCGTTTACTTGAATACTCATACTTTGATTATATATATAGTATCTAAGTTATCTAAAAGTATTCGGATCAATATTCAAAAAATTAATCAAATTTTGTATTATTAAAACTGAAATGTTATGCATTATATCATCTTGTTAATCAACAATGCACACAATCAATTATTAGTCATGGTTACCTTTTTTTCTTACAAAATGTTAAACTCGAATTATAACTTAAATTTTTCTAATTTTGATGAAGAATCTATCACTGTTTACAGCTGAACTTTCTGATGCTGATAAATTGTACAGTAAAACTAATTGCACATATATATGTAATGTGATATCTTTTTATATTGTACATTTTCTAATTTTTTTTATTTGCTGGAACATGTGTGGTTTGAATCCAAATAAAGATGTTCTATTCTACTCTATTCACTCGAAATAGCATTAAAAGATATAGAGTCAAAAGCATTTGAGATATATATAAATACAATTAATACATCTAACTTTTTTCATCTAATGTAATTACATGTTTCCACATTAAAACCATATTAGTAGTTACAAATTAGTTCAGTTGTGACCAGAAGGATAAAACAAAGACAGCATGAACGGAAAGTATAATCTCATGCACTTTCGTTTCGTTTTTTCTGGCGACTCATCAGTAGAAACCAGTATTACGCCCTTTAACCGCTATATATTTGGTCGAAGAATGTGGAATAATAGGACGGTACAATCTCCTAGACGAATGTGTAAACCTGTAATAGTGAAGCTAACATCATATAAAGTCTACGACAATGCGACTTCAACGCTAACTCACACTATATAATATATATATATATACCGAGTCTGTAAAGGATGCTAACACTATGGCAATTGTGTTAGTAACCGATAACAAAATTATTGTACAAAATAGATACATGGTACTAACATTATGTTTTCCGAGTCGGTACATGATACCAACCTGATGTATATCAATTTATACTAAAGTTCACCGAAATTGAGAATAACAACAATTTCTGAACAGCTGTTACTCTAGTAAATCCATACACTCTGGCCTCGATTGATATCAGTCATCACATTTCGCGGTAAGCATGACATCATTCAATTCAATATATTACAGTTAAATACAGTTTGTTGCGAAGAACTTATATATAGGCAAGTATGTATTAGGTGTTGCGAACCTTGTAACAAATTAATTCTGCTGTGACCAAAAGAATAAACCAAAGGCAGCATGAACGGAAAATATAATCTCATGCACATTCATTCCGTGCTTACTGGCGACTCATCAGTAGGAGCCGGTATTATGCCCTTTAACGACTATATATTTGGTCGAAGAATGTGGAATAATAGGACGGTACAATCTCCTAGACGAATGTGTAAACCTGCAATAGTGAAGCTAACATCATATAAAGTCAACGACAATGCGACTTCAACGCTAACTCACACTATATAATATATATACCGAGTCTGTAAAGGATACTAACACCATGACTATTGTGTTAGTAACCGATACCAACATTATTGTATCGAAAAGGTACATGGTACGTACACTATGGTTTCCGATTCGGTACATGATTGGAATTGTATTTCTCAATTTCGGTGAACTTTAGCATAAATTGATATCCATCAGGTTGGTAACATGTACCGACTCGGAAACCATAGTGTTAGTATCCAGGTACCTCATCGGTATCAAAAATGTTGGTATCGGTTACTAACACAATAGCCATAGTGTTAGTATCCTTTACAGACTCGGTATATATATTATATAGTGTGAGTTAGCATTGAAGTCGTATTGTCGTTGACCTTAGATTATGTTAGCTTCACTATTACAGGTTTACACATTCGTCTAGGAGATTGTACCGTCCTATTATTCCACATTCTTCTACCAAATATATAGTGGTTAAAGGCGTAATACCGGCTCCTACTGATGAGTCGCCAGTAAGCACGAAACGAATGTGCATGGTATTATACTTTCCGTTCATGCTGACTTTGGTTTATCCTTCTGGTCACAAGAGAACTAATTTGTTACTAGGTTCGCAACACCTAATACATACTTGCATATATATTAGTTCTTCGCAACAGTATTTAACTGTAACAAATTAGTAGTTGTCGATCTCTCTTTCGTAAAGCCATGTTGGCACCTATCAAAATCAGCCGGCAACATACGTTCTAAATGATCTAGTATCAATCGTTCTATTATCTTCAAAAACAAAGGGATAATAGAGATTAGACTATAAACACTGGCGCACGTTGGCTTACTTTCTTTTGGCAATGGTTTAGCTACAATCGTTCGTATATCTATTGGTAATTTCCCATTCTTCAAAATTCTATTTATAAAATTGCAGAGCGCATTCATAAAATTTAAAGGTAATTGAAGTAGGTTATCAATCGATATACCAAGGTGATCTTTTTGTTTTTTTTATTTTATTATTAAAATTAATTCTATCAATGCATCATTGTCAATATCAAGTCCTAGTTCCTGGTCTCGCTTATGATCAGGTAGGTTATTGAAATTGCTTTCATTCTGTGGATTACATATCAAATTGCATAATACTTCATCCAATTTACAGAGAAATTCATACTCAGTTTTATCCACAGGTAATATGAACTTTAATTTCTCCTTATATTTACTTTAATCTGTGAGGAGTTCGTATCCAAGTCTAGGATTGCACTTCAGTTTGGCCAACATAATTCTTTCTGATTTTTTACGGTTTATCAGCAGTGATGAATTAATTTCGTTATCAATCAAATCTTAACTTATTTTTTAAATAATATTGATAAGACTACACTTCGTTATATTATCTCCTTTTAATTCTAAGTTTACATAATTTCCTATTGATTTGCTTCGGTATAATATCCGTAAACGTAGATGCCTGAAATATATTAGATAATAACGTTGAAACAGAAGAAACAAATTCGTTAGTGTTCATGATATAAAAACTTTCATAATCAATCAGTATGCTTGACTCTCCAAAAATGATTACAGTTGATTCTGGAACATTGCACGTGTGCATTTTCAAAATCAAGTTTCTTTGTTTTGCTAATCAAGATTTTCCATTGTAAAATAATTTGCTTGTGATCCAATTCTTTGAAATAGTTTAAAACATCATAACTGTGTGAGTTCAATGCTTCAACTTCTAAAAACACATGATCTAAGCATTCCGAACTTCTAGTTGGTTCCTTTATAATCTGCTTGAGATCATGAAACTTATTAAAATCGTCTACCACAACATTATAACCATGGCAGTCCAAAATAGATTGAAAAGAATTGGTAAATATTTTATCATCATATAAACTAGCATACGGCAGTCTGTAAACCGCGGTTAAAATCAGGTTATCGATTTGTATAGATAAAAAATCAATGACAGTATTATATTAGCTAGTATGTAACACTTTCGCATTTAATATAGATTTAATATAAATAAGTACTCCTCCACCTCCTTTATCCAGGGATCTGTCTTTTCAAAATAGAGAATAATGAGGAATGTCAAATTCGTAATATTCGATGTACTGGTTCAGCCAAGTTTCAGATAAAATTATAAAGTCAAAATTGTTACTTTTTACAAAATTACACAACAAAAAACTTTTATTCTTAACAATTCTACAATTGGCATAAAATAAAGTATACGTACAACACGACTTATCTTTACAGTTTTCGATATATACGGATTTAAATTTTTTGGTTTCCTTATAATTCTTCTGTTGGGTATCGTAGCTATAGTTTTCTTCTGTCCGCTGTCCACAATATTCATTAGTGATGCACCGTTTTCTGTGATTTTAGAGTCAATTGTCACACCCTTTATGGTAGCATGTTCCAGATTACATGATCCTTGATCTCGATTTTTCTTCAATTTTTTTCCTGTTGACAATTTTCTTTGCAGAAACGTCTTGTATCTGGAAATGAATATATTTGTAAATTAGGGTACTCTCCTTTCTTCTTATTCATATCTTCAACTTGTATGTTCGTCGGCCTCTTTGACAGTTTCACGACAACCGGCCTTGGTTGTTCGACCGCTTGTCTACCCTGTAACATTTCATTATATCGGCCTCTGTCGTGTTCTTGATTAAATCATTTAATTTATCTACATCATTCGGGTCGGCTTTTTCATTAAGATTAAAAAAGATTATCTGATCCTGTTTGCCAATTCTTGCTGAAACTTCATTGGATATTATATTCAATATTTCTTCTTCTGAAGTACTTAAGTATTGTACCAAGGCATTTACTTTACTATATTTGATAAGTCATATGTAGCTTGTAACCACATAAATAAAGAGAAACTGTGGTTAACTCATAGGAACTTTATTAACGCTTAATATTCACAAGGAAACAACTGACTATGAAGTGAATGAAATTCGCGTCTCGGGTAGCAAATAGGATAAGATGCATGGATATGCATAAAATGCATTCAAGCTCAAATCCAGGCTTTGGCAATTCAATCTATTAATGATGAGGAACAGAAATACCAATAATGTTTAATAAAGAAATTTAATATTCTTATATGCAATATTTCGTGATCTGACAATATATATGCAACTGATATACACAGAAATCCAATAGATAAAAAAGAGTCTAGAAAAAATATATTTCCGTATCTTCCATAAAACTGTTAAAACGGGTGTAAATACTACACAAATTTAGCTATTTGTAGACATAAGCTGTTCATAGACCACATTGATGGAAGCAATCATTTTTATTCTTTACGAAAGTCAAAAAAACGCTTTACTAACTTAAAGGTGATCAAATAAAAGGTTTAACCTTTATTTAAGCGTGCATAAGTTAATTCAAAAGTATACCAAACAAAATTAGGATAGAAACTTCTCAAAAATGTTTCAAAAGAACCAGACACTTCTAAAAAATGACACAATATTTTCAGATACATTCAAAATGGAAACTACGAAGCATAATAATTTACGAGAAAGTAGAAGACGCCATTGAGAGAATGCAAGTTTGTCGCGGCATAGATTTGATTGGTTACAATGCCTAAGGTAAATATAGTAAAAATTTAAAAGGCACAAAAGAATCCTGATTAATGGCACTGGCTAATTATAAAAATTGTGTTTATTTATAAATGTCATTAAATTGGGTAATTGTGCTCTTTCCTATATATATTTATTCTTTAATCACATATATAAATACATTGTAAGGCGCGGCTCCGCGTTACATTCCAACGAGTATTAATTTTATCCGATCCGGTTTTCATTAGGGTCACATATAGGAATTATGGTTTTGAACAACCATTCTCTTAACTGGAGTTTTAGAAACAATCTCTATTAGGTTCAAACAGTTTTAATTGAGATTTCTTGTAATGCAAATTTATTTGTAATTAATAGTGTTTCGTTTAATAAAAATATACTCCCGCGCGTAACACGCCGTTAACATACAGTGGATTTATGTGACTTAACGACCAAAGCCTGGATTTATATATTTTGTGTGTTTAACCCTTTACGCACAATCAATAAAAATTCTGCCAAGACATTCTGGATTTATATATTTTGTGTGTTTAACCATTTATACATAATTACAAAATATTCTGCCAAGACCTTCTGGATTTATAAATATTGTGTGTTTAACATTTTTATACCTATTTCCTAACTGTTCAAGTATGTATTAGGTGTAGAAAACCTAGTAACAAATTAGTTCAGTTGTGACCAGAAGGACAAACCAAAGGCAGCATGAACGGAAAGTATAATCTCATGCACATTCGTTTCGTGCTTACTGGCGACTCATCAGTAGGAGCCGGTATTACGCCCTTTAACCACTATATATTTGGTAGAAGAATGTGGAATAATAGGACGGTACAATCTCCTAGACGAATGTGTAAACCTGTAATAGTGAAGCTAACATCATCTAAAGTCAACGACAATGCGACTTCAATGCTAACTCACACTATATAATATATATACCGAGTCTGTAAAGGATACTAACACTATGGCTATTGTGTTAGTAACCGATACCAACATTATTGTACCGAAAAGGTACATGGTACTAACACTATGGTTTCCGAGTCGGTACATGATACCAACCTGGTGGATATCAATTTATGCTAAAGTTCACCGAAATTGAGAATTACAACAATTTCTGAACACCTGTTACTCCAGTAAATCCATACACTCTGGCCTTGATCGATATCAGTTATCACATTTCGCGGTAAGTATGACATCATTCAATTCAATATATTACAGTTAAATACTGTTTGTTGCGAAGAACTAATATATATGCAAGTATGTATTAGGTGTTGCGAACCAAGTAACAAATTAGTTCAGTTGTGACCAGAAGGATAAACCAAAGGCAGCATGAACGGAAAGTATAATCTCATGCACATTCGTTTCGTGCTTACTGGCGACTCATCAGTAGGAGCCGGTATTACGCCCCTTAACCACTATATATTTGGTAGAAGAATGTGGAATAATAGGACGGTACAATCTCCTAGACGAATGTGTAAACCTGTAATAGTGAAGCTGACATCATCTAAAGTGAACAACAATGCGACTTCAACGCTAACTCGCACTATAAAATATATATACCGAGTCTGTAAAGGATACTAACACTATGGCTATTGTGTTAGTAACTGATACCTTTTTTGAAATCGATGAGTACCGGATACAAACACTATGGTTTCCGAGTCAGTACATGATACCAACCTGATGGATATAAATTTATGCTAAAGTTCACCCAAAATGAGAATTACAACAATTTCCGAACACTTGTTACTCCAGTTAAACCATACACTCTGGCCTTCATCGATATCAGTTATCACATTTCGCGGTAAGCATGACATCATTCAATTCAATATATTACAGTTAAATACTGTTTGTTGCGAAGAACTAATATATATGCAAGTATGTATTAGGTTTTGCGAACCTAGTAACAAATTAGTTCAGTTGTGACCAGAAGGATAAACCAAAGGCAGCATGAACGGAAAGTATAATCTCATGCACATTCGTTTCGTGCTTACTGGCGACTCATCAGTAGGAGCCGGTATTACGCCCTTTAACCCCTATATATTTGGTCAAAGAATATGGAATAATAGGACGGTATAATAAATACACGTATGATAATTTGACATAGCCATCTCACATCATCCATTGGGAATATGTCTGGGACTTATCATAAGCACAGCCTACGAAACTAATTCCTTCCGACATCAGTTCCCAGGTATAGGTAGGAATAGCATAGTATCGCTAAATAAAAAGCTACACCGCATAAACCTCTTACAATAATCGCAAAACCTCCTACAATATAGTGGTGTTTCCACACTATCTCGACAACTGCTTTTACTAGAGCTATTACCCAAAAAGACAGTTCCGTTTAAATGTAATATCAGTCTACATAAAAAAGATACATGTTATATATATATATAAATCCAAAATGTTATAAAAGTATACGGAACTAAGTGAAAATTTGCATGGGGCTTGTTAAACCCCATGTTAATATCATTGCATGAATACATTCGTTTTTCTTACACAGTTCTGGAAAACGTTGAATAATTTATTCGCTTCCGAAATGGTAGGCATACCAACACGCCGATCTAATTTTAATTTGAAAATTGCTTTGTTGGCATTTCAGAATTTTTAGAGGACAAAAACATTTTCCACGCGAACACTAAATTAATTTTGGTGTTTTAATCCTTTGCACTTGTATCTTAAGTTTTGTGTTTGTTTGTGTCACCAACCGTATTAATGATACATGGTAGTTGCACAGCCCAATAAAGTAGCCTAAATATTTAGTAATCTTTGTAATTTGAACGTTATTTTATATCAGCATCAATATTCTTTATTGTGCTCTTAGCACCGATCCTGATAAATTACCCAAAATTATTCGCATGTTTTGGGTCTACGCACATATCTTGTGCTTAATGCAATGACAGATTTGTCAATTCGACTCAAGGTCTCCGTGATATCTAGCAAAATTTAGTTGAATTTATCGGATTTTGTTCAGGATTTCATTCATTTATTGGTGGAAATTTATGATGCGATGCATAAACAAAAGTGCATTATGATGTGTTAGGAAATAGCAAACTGTGAAAGCTGTTTTTCTATATATTTCTTGTCTGAAAGTGTTTTATTGGATACTTTTAGGTCCAACATTGTAAACAGTTTTGGCTAAAGAGATTCTTCAAATATATCTTTAGATTTAATTTTTCAACCTGATTGGGATTTGCAACACGATTAATATCATGATTACTTCCCAATAATCCTCAACTGCCGATTCGTATTTGGTTTTCATATTTATAGTTGAGACAAAAAAATTCGTAATTTAATCTAAGAATTCGGCATGAAGACGAGCAAACTTGATCTGGACAAATATTCTGAAAGAGGTTATCCGGTTTATATATCTCACTAGACATCTGAGAATGTAAAGACTTGAATTCGGATGCATGTTTAAATTTCATTCACTCGTAAGTTGGGCGACGTATATTTCGCTGGCTTGTGCATGTTCTAGCATTGATTAATACTGTCTGTAAGCTCGCTTACTGTTGTTTTGTCACTCTGAGCATGAAATTAATCAATTATTTCGCATATAAAATTACCTTAGAATATTCCATATCTCCACAAAACTGGCAAAGTCATAGGAAGTATTCTTTAGGATGCCCCTCGTCGATCGGATGGTCCTAATAAGGCAGTTGAACACAGTCATACATTCATAGATTCGCCGAAGAATAACAATTAATTCTATAAAAGCCTGTTTTTCATTTTTCCAACCAAGAAATTTTATTTGAAGAATGTTAAACTTTTTTAATTCCAATCTATGTTAAACTATGTTATGTATATATTTTTAGCTCATTACTGGTTAGCAAAATTCATTTCCAACACTTCTATCTCGGTATTAATATAACCGTGCTCAAGTGTGGGAAAATAAATCTTCCTCGTAATTATAAGTGGCTGGTTATGGTCACAACAGCATAGGAAGTTATTTCGGGTTATTTGTTGTGCTGAGGTATTTGAAGGTCAGTCAGATATTTATTTATAATATTTATCATATTTACCACCACATCAAAAGTGATTACAGTGGAAAGTGTCCCCAGCTGGTTTTCTTACACTCGAATTTACTCCGCTGAACCATTTTTCTGTGAATGTTCCATAGTATTTGACTCCTTTAATTATTCAGCTAAAACTTTTAGACATACTTAATTTTAAAACTGTTCAAGAACAATTCGCCAACATATTGCCTAAACTAAATTCAAATTAGTTATCGCAGCACCAATAAAAACAATCAAAATTTGCCCTTAAAAAATGGCGTGTGAGCTTTCGAAGCTATATAAGCACGGTGCATTTACCATTCTTGTGATAAGTTCCGTTTGATTTCTACTGCGCACTACGTGTACTTGCAGTCTCCTGTCACACTGATAGTTTACCTACGCTGATTTTTGGCCTTGCTTTACAAGCAGAGTCACCTAGTCACGCCAATTTTGTTGCTGCACAACTAATGAGACGGAACAACATCTATTCATTGGACCTCTACGTGTGCCAGTCACTACAGTGTTGTCGCAGATTTTCAACGAGACAATTCTGAGCCTTCACGCAGCCTCTCGCCGCTGATTTCAAAGCCACAACAGAAGAAACACCAGCCAGTTAGCCAGAGCCGGTCTCAAGTGTCTAGGAATACTTCTAGACATTGCCTGGAGAACACAATTCCACCAACAGTACTTATTCTCAGCCTTCACGGTACCTAATCACTTTGTAACGTCGTACAGCATTAAATTGATGCTGGGACGTTTAAAATTTAGATTCTTGGTCAATCCACGATTTCCTTATATTTTAGGCCTGCAGCAATTTTAACAAAAGTTAAAACTTTATATGAATAAATTTAAATTGACAAAAGGATTAAAATTCATAGGTATAGTCTGATGCTTTTAATGAACCCAAAATCACAATTGACACAGAAACAATTCCTCGTCAAAGATGTCTGCTTTCTTTTACGACAAATAAATCGAACAGCAGTTTTAAAATGACGTTTTCAAGTTTGCAGCGTTTCAATGATTAATTAACAGCAAATGGTAGTTAAAACAGCCACCACCTACCCCTCGCATTTGTATGCAGATCACTGATTTCACGTTTAAACAGATAAGCGCGTTTTAATAAACAAAATGACAAGCATTGGTTTTAATAAGACATGGTACAAAATTACTGAATTATTTTTTTAAATACTGCAAATAATTGAAACATCCAAATTAAATAACAGTTAAATACTGTTTGTTGCGGAGAACTAATATATATGCAAGTATTTATTAGGTGTTGCAAAACTATGATTAATATAAATTTATCCCAAAATAAATTTATTATCTTCTAATTGGTTTACGGCGCATTTTTCCAGTTCGTGTTGTTCCCACGGTATATCTATTTCATTTGATAATCTTTTCTCCCGTCTCTTAATAGATATATGTATTTAAGTGTGGTTTTAAATCTTATATTTTAGCATTTCTAATCTAATTTAGAGCTTTGTGACATATTTTGCCTATACGTGCAACCACATACTTATCTAAAGGACAAACTTTACCATCTAGAAAATTTGAAATTTCTATTTTAAAGTTCTCAGAAAATATCAATATTTCTATACACATATTTATCTGTTGACGCATCTAAGTGTAAATTGTACCGATTACACATTCTTAACAGAGTTAAAGTGACGTCGTTTTCCCGATTTTTTCCATCATTACACATCTATACAGCCTTATTCTCAAAATGTTACTTAAATTGCTATACAGCAGATAGCATATTACAATGTTTTAGTGGTTGAGATCTGAGCGAAATATTTAACGATACAATTAAATCTTTTTATTGATTTACTCCTGATTGCTCGCTAATGTGCCATGTATTTCATAAGTAAAACACCGCAATGTTTTTTCTCATTTTTTTGCTACATAATAAGCCATATGATGCGGAGATGGGCGAACAGACATCGTCATATTCGGCTAGTTCCTGCTTGAACTAATAGATTCATGCAAATTATAGTGTATTTTACATTGTCGCACATAAAATTCTAATTAAAAGAGGACTTGAGTCCTAATATCACCAACTATTCATCAAACGACTTGACATATATAGGACAGCCTCATGAGGCCTATAGGTAATGAGAAAATTAATTGCGATAAAATTCCTTCATGTCTGATCACAATATGCTCACGTGCGCGTTTGCATGAATTAAAGAATTGAATCCGATAGACTCGTTCTAAATGCCAGATTTAGCCAAGTTTTGGCTCGTGTTCATTTCTCATCGTGTCATCCATATTCAGGCCCAGAAATCGTAAACATTTTTGTTGATATTTCTTTTCTTTCCACTAAACTCGCAACTGGGTGATGGAGGCCACGGA
>JAQBSW010005575.1:0-56144 GCA_029291075.1 Eudiplozoon nipponicum
TTTATGCTTTCAGGCCTCGATATGCACTTACGCTTATTTTGACAGTCTATCGTCTTAACCCATTTTCTAATGAAATCAAGTCCCATTAAGGGTGTTTGCGCATTCGCTACAACAAAAGACATTTGGTAGATATCTTCATTTATTAACAATTTCGTGTCCCATTCGCGCGCAGCCACCATCGATGCACCCGATGCCTGACATAAACTTTCTCTCGTAGGTTTTATGTTGTTTAATTGCAAGGTCAGTAGTAATACCGACACATCAGCTCCAGTATCCAATTGCATTATTACTGGCTGTCCGTTGAAGAGTTCTAAAAAGCTTACTTTAATAAAAATCCTTACATTTAGCAACGCTTCCCATACTTCTGTTACTTCGAAGGCCGTCTGATTCGAAACACCTTTTAGGTTGTTCTGCTGGTCTTTTTTCGATCTACCTCTCGGGGCCTCCAAAGGATTAATATTTTTGCCCTGATCTCGACCACCTTTATTTGTGAGATTATAGACCCTATTTCCTCATTGAACTGGCCGTTCTCTAGGAGCACTATACTGGTTTTGTTGGCGATTAAATGCTGCATTCGTCGATTCTGGTGTCCTTACACATTGAATTTGCTTCCAGCCCACTGGCTGTTGCCGTCTGTCGCGAACTTGCTGATTACACCAGGAAGAATTCCAAGCCTCCCTGAGCGCTGGATATTGCACCATATCTGGTAGAATCCAGCAGCATAAATATGATGAACTCATGCGGCTGGAACCCGGGTAAAGACTCAGTGAGCTTGCAAAACCATCGCTTGATGCGTGCCATGGTATCAAGGGGCATCTCACCCAGTAATGATTTATGACTGTACAATTCTGAAAGCACCTCCTGAGGCCTTGCTCGGCAGTGATCCAACACCCGTATTTTGTACTCTTCATACGTGAGGTCGACCGGCAATTCCAATTGGACTGCTACTCTCCGGTCAACTAACTCCTGGATAGCCACACGCACAATAGGGGCTTCTAATGTAAATTCTTGGGTTCGAACTGATGCTTCAAATTTTTCGAACCACAACTGAAGCCTGTCCACATCCAATGATGCTAACATGGGCTTAAATTCTGATGACGGTGGGAAAAAAATCGTCGATTTGGCTGAAAACGGCTGCATATTTCTTTCTGATTCCTCTTCGGCGCGGTCCCCATTATTGTGGCGACCTATATCGGTGTTTATTATCAGAATATCATCCAGACGAGACTTAATTTTGCCTAATTCTGCAGTCAAATTGTTCATTTTTGCAGTCAGTCCTTGAATCAACATTTCCAACCCATCAGAAGCCATTTGTAATGGTACTACAAATGCTTTATTTTTACTCAATTATATATATATAGTATTTTGCTTGGATATAGAGCGACGATTTAGTAAAACAAATTTACAAATATTAATTATTTTATGTTCACTTCAGCTCGAAGTCTGCTTCCATCATTTTTCTGCCTACTTCATTCTTATACGGGCACTTTTGTGAGAAGTTTCCATTGAATTAATGCCAGCCATAGATAGGACTGTTTGTGTGTTCTTAGTCTCAATGGTGGCTAATGCTACACTGTTTTCTTGCGAAAAGGAAAATTCCTTTGTACTTGTTAATTTATACATACCTTAAATTAAATTTGTGCTTAATAATTGTAATTTTGCTTTTCTTTAAAAGATTCCTGCGCCGGGCAATTTCTTTTCGTGAGTAATAAACACATTTTGTTCGATAAAAGTGTTATCACACTGATACGACTCTCCTTTTGGTGGTCGCGTACAACTTGGTGTGATTGTGAAATGAGAAGCACGGGTTTTGAAAGGATGTGTCGATCAAAAAGATCAATTAAAAATATCAGGTAAATTTTGAAAGCGTGCGTGATAATTATTTGATCGGATAAGAAAGAGACAATAAATAATTAAACAACCTTTCATTGCGCGGGTGGTGGTAACATCCGTGATACTGACGGTAGTTTTGCTATGTTATGTAGCAATGGCCAACTTTGAGAGCGAGAACGCACTAAGTTTACTATCTAGGGCTGACATGAATTCAAAAGTAAGTCTTCGTAGTAGCGCATGTATTATGATGAAGCAGTTAGCACAATGATGGGAGTAGCCTTCGAGCCGCATAAGTGAACACAATATAATAAATATTTGTATTTTTGTTTTACTAAACCGCTTCACTTTATATGGGTTAAATCTTATATAAAATCGATTAAAAATAAAGCATTTGTGTTAAGATAAACATGATGGCTTCTGACGGATTGGAAAAAACTATAAGTGTATTGATTGAAAAAATGAACACCTTGACTACGGAGATAGGTCTTAGCTGGATAATACACTAATAATAAATTCTGGGAGAATCCGCATAAACGACACAACCAATATCGTTGAAGTCAACATTCTGATCGACAACTGTTCAAATATAATAGGATTAGTTTTTACTTCAAGCTTGCAAAATTGATTTAAAGAATTGTTGCCACAAGAGTACGTGTGATTGCCGGTAGTTTTGCTATGTTTTTCGACAACTTGTGAAATACAATGGGATTGGTGTTTACTTCAAGCTCGCAAACTAGGTTTAAAATATTGTTACAACCAAAAGTACGTGTGACTGACGTAGTTCTGCTATTTTGTTGGACGATTGGTTAAATACAATAAGATTGGTATTTACTTCCGGAAATAAATAGATTTGGCAGGGTGGCTCAGTTGTTAGAGCAGCAGATTTCGATGCAGAAGTGCCATGGTTCGAGCCCTGTTCACGGCAATTTCTTGCCAGTACATGATGAGTTCTCAATAAATACGAAACCGATCTACTGGATGATTTGCCTTTCGTACACTAAACAATTCTTAGTTTATACTGACATATGTAAGTAATTAATGGGTCAGGTGCTTATATCAATACCACAACCTTGATTATATTAATCGTTATCACCGCCCGCGCAACCAATGTTCGTTTAATTAAATAAATAGATTCGTTAAATTTTCTTTAAATTCTACTAATAAGTTATCCGCAGTAAATAGTAAACCTATCAAATCGAAGAGATTTTGTTATATAATTATGAGGAACGTTAATTATCTCACCAGCAGAAATTCAAATGTATTGGGCATGTCACTTTTTCATTAAATTGTGTGCGATATGCTTTTCTAATCCATATTTTGTCAAAAAGTTTAACTTATGCAAATGTTTAAAAAATTATGATTTCCATGGATATTTATTGATTGCATAATGACCAAATTGTTAGCAATTTTATGAGGTCTCAGATAGGAGTCACATGACGAGCAGTTGTAGCGACATATAATTAGTAGATTTAAATTGAAAAAAATGTTCGTTTCTTAATCTGACAGACTATAACGAAAGCGAATCTGGTTGGCGGTGTTTTATCATAATTTATCACCGATTGACTTCTTTTTCCAGAAAATATTTAAAGAATGATAAAATGTTAGCTAAGTCGAATTACTCAGAAAATACTTGTTCGGCATTAGTTTAGCGGCGGAATCAAAGAATTTTCGCATATAAAATTAAGAGTATGACATTATTTTAAAAGATTTTTGCAGACGACCGTAAAGGTCCATCTTTACAAATATATTATTCCTTTAAAGTTGGAAATATTAAATGAAAATACCTGAATACGTTTTGAAATAAATTATTTCTTGAGCGACATTATGTTGCCCAATTATATCATCCTTGTTTTGCTGAGCAGGGATACCTGTCTCACTGTCCACATTCTTCATTTCGCTATTAAGACTCACATTTATGAGTGTCTTTTGCAAAACCAGAAATAGGCAAGCAATAAAAAAATGGAATTTTTTGTTTAAACGGCTTCGTTTGTACCTGTGATTGGATTCTTTATTAACAATTTCTGACGTTTCACTACTTAAGTGTGCTTCACTAATGTGTTTGTAAATTGGAATAATTCGGATAAATAAAATTAAATGAACATGCACGCTTATCAATATGAAACTACAGTGATATAACGTCAATTCTCTTTTATACGTGTCACATTAATTGTTATTTTATATCAAATGAAAAGTTTAATTAAAGGTAGGACCAGTTCTAGAAATGGAGCAAAGAAATTCGAATACAAATATTATACTATTTCGCAAATGCAAACGATCAGAAGTTACAAAAAGGAATAAGATTAGTTGTTATAGGAAGTTGAGAAAAAATAGAAGCCAGAGAAGATAATAACACGGGCTGCCTGCTAAAAGTACGATAATTGGCTGGAGTGAGTTCTTGATTGCGACTAGTGCCATCTTCGCATCTTCCAATTAATTATTAATACCTTTCCGTCAGAGCCTAATGATTTCGCGGGTGGTGGTAACAGTTATTTAAATCAAGTTTGCGAGCTTGAAGTAAACACCAATCCCATTTTATTTAACCGCTCGTCGAAGAACATAGCTAAAATACCGCCAATCGTACGCACTGATGCGTTTCGACCTACCATGAACATCTTCAGAGTACTACGGCAAATTGACTAGCGAGGATCGATTCACAATGCATATCAATAGAAAGCAAAGTTAGATATACTGCTCTCACCTCTAGCAGTCTCGCATACATTGAACTTGACTGGAAATATCGGCTACACAATTTCAATGCAATCACGAACATTTACTGTTTGTAGCTTTTGCGACACATATATATAAACAATTTAACTTGTAATTAATTGATTGCCCAGGAGGTGGTAACAATTTTAACATCAAGTTTGCGAGCTTGAAGTAAGCACCAATCGCATTATATTTCACCAGTCGTCGAACAACATAGTAAAACTGCCGCCAGTCGCACGCACTGACGTGTTTCGACCAATCATGATCATCTTTAGTATAATACGGTCAACCGACTAGCGAGGATCGATCCCCAATGCATATATATGGAAAGCAAAGTTAGATATGCGGCTCTCACATCTAATAGTCACGCATACCTTGTGCTTGACTGGAAATTTCAACCGCAAGACTGGTTTGCAATGTTGTTCGACTACTGGTTAATTAAAATTGTATTTACTTCAAGCTCGCAAACTTGATTTAAAGAATTGGCACTACCACCCGCGCAATGTAGTAATATTTAATTGTATTATATATACATATATATATATATATATATATATGGCGAAAGCTGAAAAAATTTAATGTTCGTGACTGCATAGAAATTTTGCAGCCGAAATTTCCAGTCAATTACAATGTATGCAATACTATTAGATGTGAGAGCCGCATATCTAGTTTCTGCTATACATATATATGCATTGTGGCTCGATTCTCGCTGGCCAGTTTGCCTTCGTACTCTGATGATGATCATAGAAGGTCGAAACGCGTCAGTGCGTTGCAGCTGGCGGTAGTTTTGTTATGTTGTTCGACGACTGGTTAAATACAATGGGATTGGTGTTTACTTCAAGCTAGCAAACTTGATTTAAAGAATTTCTTACCACCACCCGCGCAATCAATTATTGTTAAATGGTAGTTTGTTATGTTGTTCGACGACTGGTTAAAAAAATGGGATTGGTGTCTTATTCAAGTTCGCAAACTTGCTTTAAAGAAGAGCCAAGTAATTTCCCCGCATCTCATTCATTCATAATATCAATACTAGGGTCAGATTGAAAAGACGTCCAACTTAACATTTTTAATCTATTATAAATGCAAGCTAATATGCTTATAAAATAATTAATTGGACGCGTGCAAAGGGTAGAATGACATTCAACCACTCTAATTCCACACATTTTATTGGTCTCATTTAAAAAAGATTATATTTAATTTATACACACATATAAGCCCTTGTAAATAGGCGAAGCACGTCTATATATATGAAGACTCAACATCTTTTGTTAATTCCACAAAATATGTTGCTTATTCCATTAAAACATTTATAAATAGTAGCATTTCCTAGTCTACGAACAACAAAGCAAGCATATAATAGTATAAAACATGCACATATCTAGTATTTGAATTTTTAACTAACATGACAAAAAAAGAACTATACGTACAACAGTTCTGCTCCCGTGTACTCACTACCCAGTTGTTGATAAAACGCAAAGCATAGTAGCTCATTGACGAAGTGCGACGTAAGACGGTCTGTGATTGGTTCCAATTGTTATTGATAACGAATCAGATCCTATATTTTTCACTCTAATATTCTAACATTTAAATGTTTGTGCCTGGTCTATATTAGGGTACTGTACATACATGTTCTGTAAAAAGGTTGTTTGTTAATAGTACGTAAAGAGACGGTTTTAAACGCCCGAATACATGTTAAATAAGTTCTTTAAATATAGTGTCCGTACTTCGCGGATTTTCAGCTATCACGGCCAGTCTTGAAACCTATCTATCGCGATAAACGAGGGTTTATTTTATAACTCTTTTAGGAGTTATGGACTGTGGACGAGACCAGAAATAGAATCCCTTTGACAGAAGAACAGAGAAAAATACCGCGTTAGTCACAATAGCTATCCAATTTTTTAAAATCACATTTATTTGGATGTCTAGACTGCACTGTATGATGTGCTAGATTAAATCAAATAACATGTCATTATTTGCATGCAGCCATAATTTCTCCACAACTTACCTCAATTAGACGTATGGATTCACCTGCAGATTTTGCACGGGATTTCGTGCCCTTCTAATGTGTATAAAATTTTAATTTTCATTTTTTTAGTTAAGAAACGTTTGTTCTCAGTATAATGAATTGTTTTAAAATGGTTCGTATATTGCATTCAAATACTAACAAATTTTCTGCCGTGCTTATTTAGGAGCTCACTTTTGTCATGATCCTACAATCCAAATGTAATTTTGGACCGTTTATTATTAAATTTACATCCAGAAAATGAATTCCGCCGGATGTCTGCGTTTTGGATCATCAATTTGATTTAACACATTTGATAATTTAAGTCAAAGAAATTTCATATATAATTATCCCAGTGATGACAACTAACGAATATATTTAATGACTTAGTTTAGAGTGACCAGAAGAATAAACCAAAGGCAGCATGAACGGAAAGTATAATCTCATGCACATGTATAAAAACATTCAGTGCTAATTGGTTCCCTCTTCAGTAAAAAGGTATAAACTCTGACAACTGTGGTGAGCATTTTTTGAAAATTTACAAGAGAATCCTAGCCTGGAAAATAAACACCCAAACTAAAAAGAATAACGAATGCTTAGACAGAGGAATACTAAAAAAATCCGATGCAAAGATTGTGGTATGTTGAGGAGACCATTCGCAAGATAAGGAGTAAAATGGAACTGCATTAAAATATTAAAATGATAATTATCCTGCACATGATACGGTGGAAACTGGTTATATAATTAACGGGGACTGTTTTCAGCACATTTCGGTATGCATTCATGATAGATTAACAAGATTCATTAAACTTTGAATTAGAAATTCAATCGATAAATGATATCATGTATGAAACAGTGGTGTAAAAATCGTTAGAATTTATTTGGATTGAACACTAACTAATTTAAGATGCAGAGTTCACGAATCGGAACCGAAACCAAACTCCAGCAAAATACATAGAATTTCATGGTCATCGATTAAGTGGTTGGTGAAAAAAAAATAAATTTTGCGATTTTGAAATAACACAAATTGCCATTATATATATATATATATATATATATATATAATTATCAGTATAAAAGTAACCATTGCATAATGCAGAGTAGCAAACTCCTTACAGTATACCAGTTTTTCGTCATAATGAGGAACTTTTTCAAAGTACTCTTCAGATTTTGCATTATACAGAGCCGGAACATGAGCACCTCTGTTTCAGGAGACTGCTTCTTTAAACACTGAGCCATTTGATGCACTATATATATATATATATATATATATATATATATATATAAAATAAATTAGTTTTTATATATAAATTAATAATGTTGAGTTAAGGCAAGCTTATATTTTGTTTAATAAATGAACTATTTATTAATCAATTTTATAATTATCCACAGTACCATTTTTTTCAGTAAAATCATTCATTTGTTGCATTCCTGTTGTATACATCAACTTAGGTTGCTGATAGTTAAAAACAAGTTTAGTTAAAAGTTTTTTTGAACATGACGTTTCTCAAAAATATTACTCTCATCTTTCTATCATTAGCCAGTCTCCTTAGTTTTTCTATTTGACAATCATTTTGTTTTAAAGTTATTTCTAATTTAAGTCCATAATTTAACTAAAATTGAACCATGTGCATTAACTGGAATTTACTAATGCTGCACTGGTATAGTGTTACGACCAACTTAACTACTGATGTCACTCTTAATTGCCTCATTTCACACGGTTATAATTAAGCACATGTCTGTCGTGAGATAAGTGAATTGTTCATTAAATCATTGAAGTTTCTTTTTGTTAAACGTACATGTATATGTAATTATAATTAGCTGAACGCGTCACATTGTTATGCATTCGCACACACCTACAAAGACCTAAGTCATTCTTACCTGGTGATACGCCAGTAATTGTTAAAAAGATCAGCTATGCATAATCATATTATTATTCTTTTGAAATGCGAAAATTAATAAAATTCAGACATCCCCCTTAAATGAGATGTTCAGGTAGACTATTTTCTTTTCTAGTCCGTAATACGTCTGCTTGTGTTTAATTCCCCTTTTAATAATTGTTTTAACTATTTTAGGGGGATACAGTTTGCCGAAAAGCACAAAAGAAAGTTGAAGTGGCATTAACACGCACATTTAATCGTTGAAAAATCGCACGTATGTTCTCCAGACGTAGCATTTAAAATAATTACTGAATGCAATAACGAAAGGGAACTGGCGACATACGAAGCCTTTTGGATATACAATTTGAAGCCTGGTATATGCAAGCAGAAGAAGCATGTTCAGGCATTAAGCTTGAACTAGAGGTGATGCGCGCAATTGTTTGGTTTCCTTTTTGTCACACTCTCTTCATGTTTACATATTTCTATCATATCGGACGGTTGAGAATGACGGAGTATCGAGATATTTAGCTGGAATATGTGGACAATGAGAGAAATAACCATAGTCGATATAACAAGATTATGATAACGCACAAATAACTTTTTTGATGATATTTAGATCAATTATGCAGGTGTGTTCGTCAGACCCGCCCTACCTTTTATCGCATAAGGCGCAAAACCCCAATGCAAATTACGAAGTTTATTGATTTTTCGAAAATCTCTATGGCTAACGTGCATGAACTTTTTAACTGTCAGTTAAGCTACCGAATGACTTACAAAAATGAAAGTAAGTACCAAAGTCCACGAACACGTCATATTCGATTAATTGGGAAAATGCGTGACAATGGTTTAAGCTTTACAAGATTAGAAATTACCGTAAAGAATGTTTACAAGTTAATTTATTGCGCAAAAATGTTTCAATAACGAGGAAAATGCATATTATTAGACCTATGCTCTGAAGTAGGTTTTCGTTACATTTGAAAATGATAATATGTATCAAATTATGAAATAATGAAATGAGTTAAATAAAGCTTTAAACCTAACGGAATTTTAAATATTATTGCGATGAATTCATGAAAAAATTCTAACCGATGTTCAGTTGAGCCGGAAAAAAATTTATGGCTAGCCATGGAACACCACAACCCTCGTTTGTCTTCGTTATTATTTTCAACTTTTATTTAAATCAAGATTACAATATTGTTATAAACACCTTGTTCCAATATGCATATAAAATTGTAGAAATAAACTAAGCATTGCATAACATTTAAAATGCAATTTATCCAGTAGACTGATTTCGTCCTTATTGAGAACTCATCACGTACAATCCAGAATTTGCCGCGGACCGGGCTCGAACCTAGGCACGCCTGCTTCGAATTCTGGTTCTCTAAGCACTGAATCACCCTGCCGCACACTACACAAATTTTTATTTATATACTAACTTGTGTTTCTTGTCTAGCCTCTACTTAAGATGCGTCCAAAATGGCGTTTTTGTACCAGAAGAGCTGGACGGCAAACTGGCTACCGAGCATTGATCATCAATTTATTTACAAAGAGATAAAACGCAAAAAATTTACGTCTCAGTAGATACAAATAAAATTTCATGCCTTGAATGTCAACTTTTTTAATTTTCTGTCGTCACGAAAGTAAGTTTTACTACAGCATTTGCCATATCTAATAAGATTATTCAATAAGGCAAAGATTGATTGCGAGAGTGATGCTAAAATTTATTTAAAATAAGTTTGCCGAGTGTATCGAAACAACAATTCTTTTCATTAAGAAATCGCACATAAAAACAAAAACTACTGTTAGTCACGCGACATGATGCATTTTGATATTCCGCGGTAAACTGCAAAGCACTGCATAAAAGTGTCAAAAGTAGATTTTAACCGCAATGCATATTTAATTATTAAAAAAATAAAATGTTCCTCACGCATAGTATATCCATGTATGTTGCACCTGAATGGAAGGTGGAATTTATCCTTTCAGTAGCGAACAAAACATTTTGATTTGCGATTCATTATATATGCTGCGGTTCAATCTTTTTTTCTGGACAGATTACTATTGATGCAAGTATGTATTAGGTTTTGCGAACCTAGTAACAAATTAGTTCAGTTGTGACCAGAAGGATAAACCAAAGGCAGCATGAACGGAAAGTGTAATCTCATGCACATTCGTTTCGTACTTACTGGCGACTCATCAGTAGGAGCCGGTATTACGCCCTTTAACCACTATATCTTTGGTAGAAGAATGTGGAATAATAGGACGGTACAATCTCCTAGACGAATGTGTAAACCTGTAATAGTGAAGCTAACATAATCTGAAGTCAACGACAATACGACTTCAATATTAACTCACACTATATAATATATATACCGAGTCTGTAAAGGATACTAACACTATGGCTATTGTGTTAGTAACTGATACCTATTTTGAAATCGATGAGTACCGGATACTAAAACTATGGTTTCCGAGTCGGTACATGATACCACCTGATGGATATAAATTTATGCTAAAGTTCACCCAAAATGAGAAGTACAACAATTTCCGAACACCTGTTACTCCAGTTAAACCATACACTCTGGCCTTCATCGATATCAGTTATCACATTTCGCGGTAAGCATGACATCATTCAATTCAAAATATTACAGTTAAATACTGTTTGTTGCGAAGATCTAATATATATGCAAGTATGTATTAGGTTTTGCAACTAGTAACAAATTAGTTCAGTTGTGACCAGAAGGATAAACAAAGGCAGCATGAACGGAAAGTATAATCTCATGCACATTCGTTTCGTGTTAACTGGCGACTCATCAGTAGGAGCCGGTATTACGCCCTTTAACCACTATATATTTGGGTGAAGAATATGGAATAATAGGACGGTACAATCTCCTAGACGAATGTGTAAACATGTAATAGTGAAGCTAACATAATCTAAGTCAACGACAATGCGACTTCAGTACTAACTCACACTATATAATATATATACCGAGTCTGTAAAGGATACTAACACTATGGCCATTTTGTTAGTAACTGATAACTTTTTTTGAAATCGATGGGTACCGGATACTAACACTATGGTTTCCGAGTCGGTACATGATACCAACCTGATGGATATAAATTTATGCTAAAGTTCACCCAAATTGAGAATTACAACAATTTCTGAACACCTGTTACTCCAGTTAAACCATACACTATTGATATTTGAGTGCAAATTGAACGATCGAAATTAATTTTATCAAAAGGCAGTTTCTCCATTTAGTCCGTTTTATGATTTATTTAATTTAAAAAACTTTATTCATATAATTGTAATGAAAAACTGCATAATTGATGCATGATTCATTGAATTATTTATATACATGTAGTTAATGTTTCAAACGGCTGTGTTTAAATCTGCTTAGGAGATTTACACCCCGATTTCCAATTTTGTCTTTAAAAGGTTTATGTGCCGATTGATAAAGGTTCGTCTTTTTTAAACCTTTTTCTTTTTAAATAGTTATCTCAATATTACTCAACAGTCATTCTGATAATTTTTGATTTCGTCGATTGTTCAGTATTTCAAAAATGTCAAGATTCGAAACCACAACTGATATCACACTGCGTTAGCTGTAGTTGTCGAAATTGGTGTAGTTTTTAAATAATATGCACGATATTTTAAAACGGATATTTTTTTTCTATCAAGATATCAAGAAACAAATATAATGAATTATTTTGGGTATGTTTGAGTTAATTGGTTCAATGCAACACAGTATTTTACAAGCAAAGAGCTCAATTTTGAGTAAATTAATATGCAAGAAAATTTAACAGGAAGGAAATCAGCATGTTGAAATACTTCACTATTTACGTCAAACTCGCAAAATTATATTAAAGATTAATTATTATTTCACGCAAAACAAAAGATAGTGTAATTGTGTAACATATATGCGTGTGGCGAAATTTGTAAAAAGTGAATGTTTCTGACCGCATAGAATTCGTGAAACCGACATTTTCAGTCAACTACAATGTATGCGAGACAACAAGAGGTGTGAGCCGCATATCTAATTTTGCTTTCCTTATATATGTATTGCGGTTTGATCCTCGTTGGTAAGTTTGCCGTTTCACTCTGATGAGGATAATGGAAGGTCGAAACGCGTCAGTACGTGTGACTGAAAGAAGTTTCGCTAAGTTGTTCGACGACCGGCTAAATTCAATGGGGTTGGTGTTTACCTCATGCTCGCAAATTTGTTTTAAAGAATTGTTACCACCACGCGTGCAATCAGTTATGGATTACTTGTATTCACTATCTATATGCAAAGTTAGTAGGAAGGAAATCAGCATTTTAAAATTCTTCAATGTTTACCTCAAACTCGCAAACATCGTTGATGAAGGTAGGGCGGAAAAAGAATAGCTTCGTTACAGAATTAAGATTGTGCGGCTAAATTTCAATGCACTTTCTCAACATTAGGCATTAGTACGCGTGAGATATCTATTTTGATTCTTAATATATGTTTTATGCAGTGCGAGCTTGTTTTCGCTGGGATGTTTGCCATCGTATTTAATTTATGAAAATGGAAGTTCGGAACACGTCAGAAAGTATGGCTGGTGGCAGATTTGTAACGTTGTTCGACTGGTTAAGTTAGGACAGTTGATTTTTTTCATTAAAAAAATTTATTTAATCGAACAACTGGCGATAAATCCTAATTTAAGTAGTGAACAAGTAGGAATAATGTGTAAGCTGCACATTATTAGAACGGATTTTGCTAGGCTTAGATAAAGAACGATCCAAATATATATATATATATATATATATATATATATATATATGTTGCGGGTTGATTTTTGAGTGCATATGCGCACGTGTACCTGTGCGTGTTTGTGTACGTGTATGTATATATTTCAGTATAAACTATGTCCCGTATAATTTGATAAAAGCAATTAAACCGGTATACTGTTTTCGACTTAATTAGAGCATCGTTAGATACATTTAAAAATTTTTGATGAGGACTGGGATGGGACGTGGAAAATTTGCCTGGAGTTCATTCAGGAATTTATCCGCTGCGCCACAAAGCAGCTTACTGCACATTATTCTTTAAGTTATGTAATAACTTGATATTTTGGTTGGAGACTGCTTCAAGTGGAGCCTATATTGTATTTCTGTGGACCTAAAAATCCAACTCGACACTCCAAATCTATCATTACGGAGCAGAGACCACACAACCTTGGGAAGTGGTACTGAACTGAACATTTAGAAATTGAAACTGTCATTAACTGCGCAGAGAGTGATAACAATTATTTGAATCAAAGTTGCGTGCTTGATATGAACACTAATCAAATCATATATAGAGTTCTTTAAATCAAGTTTGCGAACATGAAATAAACACCAATCCTTTTGTATTTAACCACTCGCCGACCAACATAGCAAAACTACCGTCAGTCACACGTACATGCATCATACGTGTGACTGGCGGTAGTTTCGCTATGTTGGTCGACGAGTGGTTAAATACAAAAGGGTTAGTGTTTACTTAATGCTCGCAAACTTTATTTCAATAATTGTTACCACCACCCGTGCAATCAAACATTGTTTAATTGCATTGTCTATATATATATGTGTGTATGGCGAAAGCTTCAAAAATTTAATGTTCGTGACTTCATAGAAATTGTGTAGCCGACATTTCCAGTCAAGTACAATGCATGCAAGACTACTAGAGGTGAGAGTCGCATATATAATTTTGCTTTCTATATATATGCAGTGCGGTTTGATTTTCGATGGTCAGTCTGCCATTGTACTCTGATGTTGATCATGGAAGGTCGAAACGCGTCAGTGCGTTGTAACTGGCGGTAGTTTTTTATGTTATTCGGTGACTGGTTTAATACAATGTGACTGGTCTCTACTTCAATCTCGCAAACTTGATTTAAAGTATCCTTAAATAATGTCGGAAGCAGATCATCAATTAACTCCCATAATTAAACACACAACATTCCTCTTAGGTAGTAGCACATGATATCTTATTTAATTTCTTTAAATGAAGTAAACACAAATGCCATTGTATCTAACCAGTCGTCGAATTAAATAGCAAAACTACCGTCAGTCACGCGTACTTGCAACATACGTGTGACAGATGTTAGTCTTGCTTTGTTGTTCGACAACTGGTTAAGAACAAAGAGACTGGAGTTTACTTAATGCTCGCAAACATGTTTTAAAGATTTTCTAATTAATTAATTGTATTATATATACAGATTTTCGGTATAAACTAAGCATCGTATAGTGTGGAAAAAGCAATTCATCTAGTTGACCGGTTTGATAATTCATAAGATCTCCTCTTGTTCTGGCAAGTATTTTTCACGCGAACGTAGTTCTAACCGGGACTGCACATTGTTTTGTTCTAGTTGTATTTCATGTTATTACGATACATGTGAGAACAATAATCGTAAAAATCCAATTTTCATTTTAGCACATTTTACATACACTTCGAGGTAACCAGCGTTGTAAGTTAGCTATTGTTTGTAACAAGAACATTGGCGGTTGAATAGCGTGAATGCAGTTTTGCTTTATTTTGATACACAAAATATAAATGGGCTTGATTTAATAGCAAAAGCACAATCTTGATTAAAATAAATTATTTGTAATTCCACAATGAAAATTTCTTTTATTGGATATTATGCATGTGTATATAAAAATATGTAACGAATTTATCTTTTTTAATTGCATAAATATTTTAATTCCAACGTTCCATTTCATTTCCATGTAATTGACACTAGTATGTATGACAGACCCATCTTGATTATTACAAGATTTAAAGGCCATTGTGATTGGAAACCTTATAGGCAATTTACGTATACTGTTAGCTTTCTGTTAAGACATGATTTTTTAAGCGATTCACCATTGATATTAATGTAAAAATTATCATTTCTTATACAGTGTTTTATTTCTAAATGATAATGCTCTTAGGCGAGCCATTATAGACTTTCCATAAAAATGACACTAGAATTTTCGTAGTGGGTGTAATAATTGAGAATCTGCACAGCATAACTTGACCGGAGCCCATTTGCGATGAATTTAATCCATTTTTTCAATAGACACTGATTTTTTAAAATAATAATAATAAAGCTGTGCCGTTTGCCGTCGACTTGCTTGAGTAATGGGTATTCAGAAGTAGTTGTAATTCTGAACTTTGGTAACCTTTAGCATAACTTGAATCCCATTGTGTTGATACCAGAGTGTTGGTACATTGTTGAAGACGACATAATGGAAGTTCCTATACTACAGGTTTACCCATTCAAATAGGAGATTGTACCGTGCAATTGTCCCACATTACTCACCGAAATATTAAAGGATATAGGACGTAATACCGGCTGCTACTGCTGAGTTGCCAGAAAGTACGAAACGAATGTGTACATGAGAGTATATCTTCCGTTCGTGCTGACTTTGATTTATCCTTCTGATCCTATGTGAATTTATTTGTAACATGGTGCACAAATCTTAATACACTATTGCATTTATATTAGTTCTCCGTCACAAACCGTATCTAACTGTTATAAATAAATTATGTTCGTTAATACATCTACAAATTAAGTTAGCAAATTTTCCTATTCACATGCACATTATACCTCATATTTGAACAAACGCACAAAACAGACTAACATAGGTTTGAAATTAAAATTCGTTTCTACGCATATTTACATCCTGCTAATATTTATTCATGTGCAAAAATTTCATCATATTAATCGTATATGCTTATCATTATAAATTTTAGGTAACTACGTCGAATAACTATATGTAGACTTAAATGCATATAAAAACTCGATTTCGCCTCTACAGCACACCTACACACACACACACACACACACACACACATATATATATATATATATATATATATATATATATATATATATATATATATATATATATATATAGACAATAAAATTAAACAATAATTGATTGCGCGAGTGGTGTTAAAAATTCTTTAACTGAAGTTTGCGAGCATGAAGTTAACACCAATGATATTGTATTTAACCAGTCGTCTAATTTTGCATTTCACAAATATGCGATGCGGTATAATCCTCGCTAGTCAGATTGCTGTCGCACTCTGGTGATGATCGTGCAAGGTCGACACGCGTCAATGCGTGCGACTGGCGGTAGTTTTACTATGTTGTCCGACGACTGGTTAAATAAAATGGGATTGGTGTTAACTTCGAGCTCGCAAACTTGATTTACAGAACTGTTTCCATCACTCGCCCAATCAATTTTTGTTGAATTGTATTACCTATATATGTATATGTAGCGAAAGCTGCAAACAGTTAATGTTCGTGACGGCATAGAAATTGTGCAGCCGACATTTTCAGTCAAGTTCAATGTATGCTTGACTAATTAAGGTGAGAGCCGAATATCTAATTTTTCTTTTCATATATATTCAATGCGGTTTGATCCTTGTTTGCCAGTTTGCCGTCGTACTCTGTTGATGATCATGGAAGATTGAAGCGCGTCAGTGCGTGCAACTGGCGGTAGTTTTGCTATGTTGTCCGACGACTGGTTAAATACAATGGGATTGGTGTTTACTTTAAGTTCGCAAACTTGATTTAAAGAATATTTACCATCACCAGCGCAATCAATTTTTGTTTAATTGTAAAGCTGCGCTTGTGGGAGCACATCTATACTTGGCATGTGCGAAATAAATTATTTGTTGCCTGTGAATCATTGATGGTTCTTTTAAAAACGCGACACATAAAACAACGCGTTTCGAATTATATTTAGTTTAGTCGTACTAGCATATGTCTCTATTTGGAGGTTGTTGCTATATATTGACGTATTTCAGATCTATGCCAATTTATATTTTTTTTAGTGAGTTATATCTATCACAGGGCTCTCCAAGCTCTATGCGAAATATATACAAATTGTTTTCTCCTGTTTTGACTTTCTGGAAAAATGATCCGATTGATCTACATTTCAATGTACACATCGAGTTTGTCTTTTTATTGGCTGGGTTCGGATTCGTCTCTTTCTTCCGAAGGCTACAACATCGTTCATACTACCCACCGTGAACGAGGTAAGATCCAATCTTCGTTGACTGGTAAATTTTCGATTCATAATTTCCCGAATCATCATTAGGTCTTCGTAATAAACGGACAAATCAGCTCCCAGCCAATTAGAAGACAAACTTGGAAATTTGGATCAATCGGATGTTTGCGAATGTGATAGTACAAAGCAACAGCCCGCGAACTCAAATCACGGAGATTCAACAATTGCAGCTTGCACTGCGCAAACATCCAAAAGACGTCTGAATCAAGCTCATTTTTGCTTAAAATTTACGTCGAAGATATGGCTTTTTAAAACAAATTAATTCCTGTATTATTTATTTAATAAATAATTTGATATTATGAAGCAATCTTTGTCCTACACAATATTAAATATTTTAATCGGAATTTTTACTCCCTCCTTTTCATATTTAACAATGTTTACGCATTGCTTTTATGTGTTTCTATGGCATTTAAACTGGTTCTAACCAAATCTAAATGTTTTTTTATTATCGTCCTTGAATTTTATTGCATACTTTCTTCTTATTTAATCGATATTGACGTTTAATTTAGTTGTAGTGTGAAATGCATTTTAATTATGTCTGTCTTGCATTGTTTTCTAATTTGGTAATGCGTGTTTATTTTTTTGAAATAATATATAAATTTCTAATTAATCTTAGAGAATTAACATCATTTTAACATGAATTTAATACAAGTTCATATGAATTAAATGACCGTTTTACATCTATTTTTTTAACTTGTTTTTTTTCTAATAGAGCTTAACAGAGGTTTAAATTGGACTTCGTCTTAAAATAAAATTTTCTCGCATTTTCATGCCGCAGACATACTCATTTTTAAACGCAAAGATTTTCATTAACACTTCCAATGGAATTAAGCATTAATTTATTGCGCCGGTGGTGGTAACGATTTCTTAAATCAAGTTTGCGAGATTGAAGTAAACACCAATCCCATTGTGCGTGTGACTGGCGGTAGTTCTGTTACGCTTTTCGACAATTGGATTGATGTTTACTTCCAATGGAGATTAAATTATAATCTACAGAACACGCTGTGGCTAAAAGATATCACGTAAGAATACGTTTGTGGTTTTTCGCATGCATTTAAAGCACTACATATATTCGTGTTTAGATTTGTTAATACAATTTAGCACACAATAACATTCATAAATTTTTACATTGAAGGAAATCGAAATCTGAACATAAAATATAAGGAAAAAAGTTTTCAATGTGCTTTTGCGTATTTAATAGCGAGGATGTGCGCATTTATTGGGAAGTCTGTGAAAGTGGCCTTTGAAAATGCTAATAGCAAGTAGGTTCTCACATTGAACGGTAGAAAACTAGAATTAATGGTCAAAGCTATCATGAAAGCAAATGGCATCAATCGCAGAATAGGGGAAAACAAACTGATTTCTCTTAAACATGTAACTTTTATGTCGTCCTCCCTGCTTAAATTAGAACAGACGGAATGTTTTTTTCTATCCATAAAAACCATGAAAACAAATTTACTTTTCCCATTTCGAGACATTTACTCCTAGAATTGTTGGCTACAATTTCCAAAATCGTCAGTGTATTGACTACGTGGATTCATCGTTATGCATAGATTTTATGTCATTTTCGACGTTTTATATCGAAATTGGAAATTCTTTTCTAAAAACAGATTTACATAATTTATGCAGCTTGATTTCCGTTGCTTTTTTCTCAAGAAAATCAATTTTTGTACAAGACTCACTGAAAACCTAGCATAGCTTCCAAATATGCGTGCAAGCCATGTATATTATAGGTTACATTCGCCATGGATTTTTTTGATCCAAGGTGATTAATTTAACCTCTAAAGCAATTTCTGTAGGCAGATTTCATTTGGAAGCCGTTTACTCGGGTAAATAGTTCTTTAGATCATGTTTGCAAGCTTAGAGCAAACAAAAAATCCATTGTATTAAACCAGTCGCCGAACAACTAAAAACCTGCCAGCCGCACACACTGCGTGTTTATACCACACACACATATATATATATATATATATATATATATATATATATATATATATATATTGTTTATTGTAAATAAATATTTGTCATTCGAAATTGTGGAGACCTTGCAATATTCCTTTTATACGAGGAAATATTGTATAGAAAATGCTCCTCTTAATGTCGCTGAGACGCGAGGGATAGCCAACAATAGTTACCACCAAATGAGTAGAATAGACAGCAAATAAATATTCTTGGTTTTGCTTGATCAATGACAACTGCGCGTTAACCGAAAATAATGAGGAGTAAAATATATTACATCTGGTGTAGACCATTGATTCGAGTTAGGCGCAGTGACGCTATAATGTTTTTGTATTAACTAAAAGAAAATTGGATAAGCGAAAATCTCCGCAAATCAAGCCACGGATAGGCCTCGCTAGACTAGTCAGAATAATAATTAAGAACACCGCCATAAGAAAGACGCATAATATGTATTGTGTGTGTATGTAACAATATATAATATGTATATGTAATAGTATTATTATTATTATTATAATGCCAATAAAAATAATAATATTATACTTATACTACTATGTAATAATAATAATAATAATAATAATAATAATAATAATAATAATAATAATAATAATAATAAAAGTAATAATAATATCTCGTTCCATGCCATGTTTTTTAAAATTATATTCTTTATATATTTTTTGTTTCGGAGAGCTCTGATTTGTATCACGTATTGCACACCTATTAATAAATTAGTTTAAATGAGGCCAGCATTATTAACCAAAGTCAGAATGAACGAAGGATATTCTCTCGTGTACAAATGCATTTCGTGCCTACTGGTGACTCATCAAGAGGAGCCGGTAATACGCCCTATGCCCACCATCTATTTGGTCAAGTAATGTGATGAATTCGGAAGGTACAATGTTCTATAAATTTGCTTATACGGGAATTAATGTAATTAACATAAATTATAGTCTTCGACAATGTGACTTCAAAGCCAAAACACTATACACAATACACTTCGTGTATACCAAAATTTTCAAAACTTTTTTTTAGAAATTTTGAGCCAGTAAATAATATTGGCACAATGGATTGCAGGCTATTCTAAATTTCACTTATATGGAGGATTACAAGAACGTATGAATAGATGCTTCTCTGGCAAATCCATAGATATTTAATTGAATGATATCATTATTACCACAAAATACGATGACTAATATCACTCCGGGGTAAGAGTAAATGTATTTGCTGGAGTAACAGGTGTTCGGAAGTAGTTGTAATTCTCAAATTTAATGCAATCTAGCATAACTTCATAATCAATGTATTATTATCATGTACCGAGTCGCCAAATATAATTTTGGCACACATTGCAGACTCAGTGGTTTGGCTGTACCGTCGAACTGTTTCATATTTCTTGAAATAATATATGGTGGGTAACGAACGTATTACTGTCTCCTGCTCATTAGTCGCCAGTTAGCACGAAACGATTGTGCATGAGATTACACTTTCCGTTCATGCTGTCTTTGGTTCATCCTTCTGGGCACAATTTAACTAATTTTTTACAAGGTTTGCAACACCTAAAACATACTTGCCTATATATTAGGTCTCCGCAACAAACAGTATTTAACTGTTATATATTGAATTAAATGATGTCACGCCTACCGCGAAATGTGATAACTGATATCGATCAAGGCCAGAGTGTATTGATTTACTGGACTAACAGGTGTTCAGAAATAGTTGTAATTCTCAATTTCGGTGAACTATAACATTAATTGATATCCATAATATTGGTACCATATACCGACTCGGCAACCATAGTGTTAGTACCATGTACTTTTTCGGTACCATAATGTTGCTATCGGTTACTGAAACAATAGCCATAGTGTTAGTATCCTTTACAGACTCGGTATATATATTTTATAGATTGAGTTAGGGTTGAAGTTGTATTGTCGAGTCTATACGATGTTAGCTACTCTATTGCTGGTTTACACATTCGTCTAGGAGATTATAGCATCCTATTATCCCACATTCTTCACCCAAATGTATAGTGGTTAAAGGGCGTAATAACGGCTCCTATTAATGAGTCGCCAGTAAGCACGAAACGAATGTTCATGAGATTATACTTTCCGTTCATGCTGCCTTTGGTTTATCCTTCTGATCACAACTGAACTAATTTGTTACTAGGTTCGCAAAACCTAATACATACTTGCATATATATTAGTTCTCCGTAACAAACAGTATTTAATTAATCGTTTATATTGTCTTTGATTTGTCCTTGTGGTCGTATTTGAACTAATTTGTTATTAGGTAAGCAATGCCTTATGCACAATGAGAGCTACCTTTTTGGATTAAACCCACAAATACTAAATTATATTTCATTAATAGGTAAAAATATATACATAATGAAATTTAACTATATGTAATGGAAAATGGATAAACGAATCATTCATATATTGGCTAGACTTAGTAAAATATTAATTCAGATAATGAAATAATATTTAACTTAGGTAATATATACATACATTAAAAGTAAAAATAATATGTATAATATATATATATATATATGTAATAGATTATTGCAAGGAAAGCAATTTGATCCGATAATTATAAAATATACGCAAACTTAGCTAACAGGATAATTCATGCGTGAGAGAACACAGTGACTTGCAGCTTTTATTAGTAAACTTAGCTATTATATTGATAAAATATGCGGTGTATTTCTATAGAATAAAACAGTTAATATTATAAATAATTAAATGAACATTAGTTGCGCGGGTGGTGATAACAATTATTATAATCAAGGTTGCGGTCTTGATATAAACACCTGACCCATTAATTACTTACATATGTCTGTAGAAACTAAGAATTGTATAGTGTAGAAAAGGCAATTCATCCAGTAGACCGGTTTCGTCCTTATTGGGAACTCATCACGTACTGTCCAGATGAAGAAGTTAATATAACATTTTCTGCATAATTTATGACACGAACCACTTTTATCCCGCCATTTTTGACCATTAGTTTGCATTTTTTTCCAATTTCAGTTCATAACAATTTAAAAGGCATCTTATAAGGACGCGTTACTCTAGATCATTTTGGCCATCAGTAATAAATTTTATATTTCTTTGAAAAAGGAAACCTTTCCGCAAGATTGTCTCCCATAGTATGAGTGATCCCTGAATGTCCAGACCTAGTTCCTGCTCCATGAATATTCTGTATTGGGGTCATGTAGACCACCAATCGACTGATTCAAGCGGAATTTGTCTTACAGTAGCTCAGTCTAATAAACAATAATTTTGACAATGATACAAATTTCAGTCTGCTAGCATGTATGGTGCAGTAGACTGGACCTATATGTTTCACAAACTTTCCAAGTACATCTTCTATCCTGTTTGAAAGAAGCGTTTTGAATGGTTTCTAAGTAGCGGCCGCGTATTACTTGTTAGGCCTAATCCAAATAATATAAATTTGTAGTTTTATATTAATCGATAAAAAGTTTCTGATTATTAATGGCAGACTGTCATTAGTGTAGCCAGCAATTCATTTTATATTTCTCTCGACAGAAATTGTACACTATTAGGTTGTGTCTAAATCCTTGATTTAATGATGAAGTCTGGTCTAAAAATCATCATTAATAACTACATCATGAAAATAAGTATCCAAAATTCGCCAGTAAGCACGAAACGAATGTGCATGAGATTATAATTTCCGTTCATGCTGCCTTCTGGTCACAACTGAACTAACTTGTTACTAGGTTCGCAACACCTAATACATACTTGCAAACAGTATTGAACTGTTATACATTAAATTTAATGATGCATGCTTACCGCGAAATGTGATAACTGATATCGATCAAGGCCAGAGCGTATGGATTTACTGGAGTAACATGTGTTCAGAAATTGTTGTAATTCTCAATTTCGGTGAACTATAGTATACATTGATATGCATCCTGTTGGAACCATGTACCGACTCGGCAAAAAAAAAAAAAAAAAAAAAAAAAAAAAAAAAAAAAAAAAAAAAAAAAAAAAAAAAAAAAAAAAAAAAAAAAAAAAAAAAAAAAAAAAAAAAAAAAAAAAGTTCATGCTGCCTTTGGTTTATCCTTCTGGACACAACTGAACTAATTTGTTACCAGGTTCGCAACAAACAGTATTTAACTGTTATATATTGTATTTAATGATGTCATGCTTACCGCGAAATGTGATAACTGATATCGATCAAGGCCAGAGCGTATGGATTTACTGGAGTAACAGGTGTTCGGAAATTATTGTAATTCTCAATTTCGGTGAACTTTAGCATAAATTGATATCCATCAGGTTGGTATAATGTACCGACTCGGAAACCATAGTGTTAGTACCATGTACCTTTTCGGTACCATAATGTTGGTATCGGTTACTGAAACAACAGCCATGGTGTTAGTATCCTTTACAGACTCGGTATATGTATATTAATGATTGAGTTAGCGTTGAAGTCTCGTTGTCGAGACTTTATATGATGTTTGCTTCAATACTGCAGGTTTACACATTCGTCTAGGAGATTATAGCGTCCTATTATCCCACATTCCTCACCTTACTAGGTTCGCAACACCTAATACACACTTGCATATATATTAGTTCTCCGCAACAAACAGTATTTAACTGTTATGATTTTAGGCAATTAGTAAATTTGCGTACCCGAATATTAAGGACCTTAGTCTGCAAATTGGCCTATATGTTTTAAAATAGAATTCGTCACAAGATTGTTCCTAGCGAATGGCCATTTTTTAAATCTTAGTAATCTGGATCGCACATAATTGACTTGAATAATCAAGCATCTGTTATATAAATAATAGCTGAATAATCTAAGATGAATCAGATCAATATTCAATGAACTTATCTCCTTCAAAGAAGCATCCAAAGATATCGAGTCAAAGGTTTTTGAGATAAAGACGATTTTTGCATCCATATTCTTCGCATTCAGTGTTAACACATACTTCAACAATTTTATATTGTTTGTGACTGAGAACTAATATATGTGCAATTTTGTATTAGGTGTTGCGCACCTAATTATATATTAGTTGAAATATGACCAGAAGGATCAACCAAAAACAATATGAACGGAACGTAAAATCTCGTGCAAATTCGTTTTTTACTTACTTCAACATTTACTATATTCATTTTTGAGCTCTTGATATAAATACCTGACGTTTTATGTTCATGCCTCTGTCAGTATGGATTAAGCGACAGGGTGGCTCAATGGTTAGAGCACCAGATTACGAAGCAGACGTGCCCGGGTTCGAGCCCTGTACACGGAAAATTCTGAACAGTACTTGATAAGTTCCCAATAAAGACGAAACCGGTCTACTACGCTATACAATGCTTAGTTTATACTGACAAATGTACTTACATTAAGAGTCAGGTGTTTATATCAGGATCGAAAACTTGATTATAGTAATTATTATCACCGCTCGCGCAACCAATGTTCGTTTAATTATACTTCAATTTTGATGGAATGCTCGTAATTGTTTAAATATTTTTCGTAAAACCATGTTGGCCTGAATCAAAGTCTTCCAGAAAAGTATAGTCCAAATGATTCAGTATTACATTTCTTTTATCAGTCAAAATCAAAGTGTAGGTTAAATTAGTCTATAATAATTAACGTGTTTCGCCTACTTACTTTGGACAACGGCTTGACGATTAATTTTACAATACTACGTTTCATTGTATCATCATTTAATATTTTGTTTAAAAAATACAGAACGAATTAAACAATGCTAAAGGCAGTTTAATTAGGTTACCAATCAATATATCAAAATATGCCTTTTGCTTTATAGATATTATTGTTAACATTAATTCTATTAAAGTGTCACCGATAATCAAAATGTGTTTCCTCGTTATTTAAAAAATCGGGTTACTCAATCATATGGATATCATTCTGTGTATTACAAATTAACTCGCCAAACAATACCTTCAATTTAAATTTTTTTAAAACGTTTTATCTGATGGTAGTATCAGCTTTAATTTTTCCTTATATTTATTAAATTAATCCAGATTTTTTTATCCACACCTAGGGTTGCCATTAAGCCTAGTCAATATTGCCTTTTCTGATCTTCGACGGCTGTAGCTCAAGACATTTTCGGCCTGACGAACGGCGGGCACTAGTTCGTCAGTCCGGTAGTGGTAGCGTGAATTTTTTCGTCTTTAACGGAATTAAACCATCATCCTGTTTCATACGATGCCTCGAGTTTTGCATAGCTACGCAGTAATATTTAGTGTTAATAGGGAGGTGACGGAAGGAAAGCAAGTTTGTCGAACGCAAAGATCAGGATTCGGCTGTAAAAGGAAGCATTGTTCACTGACAACTGGGCAGATAGTGCTCATCAGTCTTCGCTGGCCGACTGACTAAGAGAAAGCAATATCCAAATTATAGCCATCTCCAACAGAATTGGGCGACCTGGTCTTTTAGAACAGCCTAAATAAATCCTGAACGATGGAAATTATAATAAATCCTTACTGCATCGGTCATCGCGCTAAATAGAAGGAGTCGCTTTGTCTGCTGAATCTTGCAGGGTGGATAATCGAAATAAGGCGACTGAAGACACCTTCATTTCTGAATCTGTCTCTTTTCCTTCTCTTTCTCTTCCTAGCCTAACAATAATGTTGTTGTAAAATGCTATTAATTTTGCAAATGTTGATAATATCCCCGAGGCCAATATCGGATTGCCAAATATTGCAAATCGTTTAAGTCGACTACCATACATTAAACCTGAGTTAGTTTTTAAAATCCGCGCATTTAATATGTGAACATTAAAACAACTTGGATAACAAGGAGCTTTTGAAGGTACACTGGATAAATTATAAATCAATATATGTTGCGTAACTGAAACCAGAATTTAGAATCTTACAAGCACTACAAACTGGATGCACCATCATTATCTACGCGTTGTTAGCTTCGAACTTCTGGTTAAACGGAGTTTTCTCAAGCCGGCAAATGGAGCCTTTAGAATTGCTTCTTACTCACGGGCTAAAGGTTGTTTAACTGAATGAATCCTTGTAAGCAGCCGAATTTGTCCCGCACACATTAATACATCTACAAAAATCAATGCATATCTGTGTATGCTCCACTGATTGAAACACACACGACAGCAAGGCCGCTTTTGAATCCGACATAAGCTCTGAATTAAGTAGATCAAGAAGTTCTAATATAGTCTTAATTATTGGTGATATAACTGCTTAAGTTGGACGCTTAAGTAGCGAAGAATATTATTTAGGCGAAATGGACGAATGTTGGATAGCTGCGCGGATCATGGATTATACCTAAGAAGCAAAAGCATCAGATGTAGAGTACTGTGTTGCGTCACATGACGTCCTTCAGTCCCTGGATAATGGTGGTAGATCACGTAGCAATTAGTTATAGATGGCGTGGTTGCATTCAGGAAAACTCATGTCGAATTTGACCATGCCCTTTCCCGTTGTAGATTTGCTCTCCAGTTTTACGGAAAAACAAATAAGAGTAACACTCAAACGATTGTAAGCAAACTCGAACAACCGCCTTTCCGATAAAGGATGAAGATATTCTAAAGTCAAACTTAACTGGTCTTGATAGCGACAATTCGAATTTAGTTTGCACGAGGATAAGTTCCAACATGCACAATGAAGGTAGCAATGAATTTGAAAGTGAAGGTTCCTGTAGAAATAATAATTGAGTCTGTGTAAAATCCTTGTAAATTCAAGAAACAAGGCGCCGAATTGCATCTAGCTCGGCTTATAATAATACTCGTAGTGTTCTGAGACGCAGTCTAAACGTATATCTCCCATTTATTTTGACAAGAAAGGCTAAAGGGATGGAAGAGGCGTTCTGATCAGATAAGGGCATATGTTTGTTTCAACTTATCCACGCCACAGGTCCGAGAATATGGAAAGTTATCCAAACTATAAATGATAGTGACGACCATCTAATAACTAGTGAAATAAGTCGTCTTGATAGGTGGGCTGGACACATAAAATTGCAGATTTCTTTGGTACCTGCATCAGTACCCAGAAGAGAAAATATTCTGGTATCGACAATGTGGACAATTAATCTTGAACCTTATTCAGAGTCAGAGTTACGGAATGTAATCCTAATTGTTAAATGTCACAAATCTGCAGGCCACGATTATTTGATTCTGACGCTAAATTTGTTGCAGAGTTGACTAGCCATTTTTGTACTATATGGATTGAGAATACCGCGCCGTAGACATGGAATAGTCGATTATAATTTCTTTCTTCAAAGAAGCAATCGTTATTTGTGGAATACATATCGTGACCTAACCTTGACTCCTGTCGTATCGAGGTTATTTGCTTCGGTTATCTTACGCCGTCTTAGCGCTTTGTGTGAACCCCTTACTAGAGTAAAACATTCCGGATTCAAGTCAATGAGGTTAAATAGATCATATTTTTAATTGAAGGCACGTTCTTGAACTACGACATGCATATCGCCATCCAGCAATAGCGATCTATCTAGACTTCAAGGGTGAATTTGTCTCAGTGGATCGCAATAGTCTATTTGATATTCTATCGACAAATATTATACGCGCTCTCTACACAAACATTTCTGATCGTGATAAGTTGTACAACGAATCAAAACACAACTTTACTACCAGTAGTGGTATTCGTGAAGGCTGTCCGCTTTCCACGTTTTATTTAAGTTTGTACTAGTTGCTATTATGAACAACACTCCTCGATACGTTCAGGATGCACGTGGTGAAGTTCTCCTAGGCAGTAGATTAGTCGAACTTGATTTTGCAGACGACATCAAATTATTATTCAAAATACAAGATACTAATGAGGCAGCTTGTATAAGTAAGCAGTCCTTGATCCGTCTTTCGGTATAAAAATTCACACTTTCTAAATGTAAGATACATTTACAGATTCACTGACCACTGACTGCAATTCTGCGACGGCAGTGTAAAGATCTGGACTTGGTTGAAATGTTTAAATACCTTGGCTGTTCTATCAATAAACCAGGCAATATGTTTAACAATCATATAAATACGCACAGGAGTAAAACACAACTTGTGGCAAATGTGGTATCCTCATTCAAGACAGATATATTTATATTTATTTTAATTTCAAATGTATTTTTAATTGTCTTCCTAATATCCGGTCTTCATACCCAGTCTCTAATGCTCAAATGTATACAAAAAACTTAGCCTTGTCCCCCTCCGCGCACACAACCACCTATAAACATGTGTATTTTTTTACTAAAGTGACATTTTATTGAATAACTATAAGCACATCTAATGGATTGACATACACGCCAATCCATGATGTTTATATTTAATTTCTGTTCCGGACACATAGAAAGATCAACAAAATTTTGATTTCAATCCTGCAGTAATCCTCACGTGCCCCCAGTTTACCTAATCCCATCCAGTTTGCAATCGGTTATAGACCGAGAGAGATGTTAATAAAACTGTTGAAAGAATGTAAAGTATTATTATCGTTTTGGCCGAATACGGAGTCTACACTAACGAAATCGCCTTTCAACCAAATACACAATAATACTCATATCCTATATAAATTAGTTTCTCCATTAAAATATAGGGACAAAGAATTGATGAAATTGAAAGAAATATTCAGGATAAATGGTTATCCGGAAAAATTAACTGAGAAAATCATAAAGGAGACATTATTGCGATTTAATAGAAGAATAACCCAAGAGAAACGGGCAAGAGATTTAGATAATCAGAATGAAGATAAGCACAGAACTCTGGTTCTACCAGACTCCAAATTAAGTAGAAAGATTAGGATATTAGCAACGAAATACAACATAAGAACAGTGTTAAGACAATCAGTTACAATAGGCAATAAGTTACCGAATCAGAAAGAAAAAATAGAACCGCTCAACACATCAGGGGTTTATGAGATACCTTGTAAAGATTGCAATCTTAGGTATATAGGTGAAACCATGCGTCCAATAAAGGTACGTAGAGGTGAACATAAGACTGCATGCAAATACAGACATAGTCATAGATCAGATCTAGCCAGGCACTCAATGGAGACAGGTCATCAGATAAACTGGGACGGCTGTAAACGGATTGCACTATGTAACCGAAATAGATTAACCAGGTTGATTAGAGAATCAATTGAAATAAAATCAGGAATGAACGTCATGAATATGACATGTGTAGAAAAATCATTAGGCCCAATATTTAATGAAGCCTTCTCGAATGGAAAGAAACGTAGATTGGAGGAATCAGAGCTAACAATAAATCCCAATAAGAGACCGCGACTATGCATCTGAGATAAAATAAACGGAAAAAAATTAGATGGAGTTAGAAAGAGGTAATTTGGCTAAAGTTATATATATATATATATATATATATATATATATATATATATATATATATATATATATGATGAACATTTCGATTTATATAAGATGTGAGAGAAACTCACGTTGTTGCTTATATGTTTATCTAAATATACTTAACAGATATATGTATCTATATTTATATACATATTACGCAGATACATATATATGAATGATTCTAAATATTCATATAAGATGTGGGGGAACTCACATGGTTGCTTAAATGCTTATTTAGATATTCAAAATATATATGTAGAAGAATATTTAGATTTAATATATAAGGTGAGAAGGTCTCACATGGTTGCTTATGTGGATTGATATAGACATTATGTATATTTATATATACATATATATATATATGAGGTGTAGACGTGTAGATATATATATATATATATCTATATATGTGTATATTTGAAGTAAATATACTATACACTTAGGGCGAATTGTAGGTTCAACGAACCCATTTAATTGCATACAGATATATATATATATGTATACATATATATGCATAAATATATGACTATATATAAACTTTGATATATAAATATTAACAAAAAACTTCTTGACTGATATAATTTATCCGTTGAAAGATTCACAGTGTTGCTTATATGATATTCATATTGTATATGGTGTAAACACGTGTATATATAATATGGATATATAGATATTTATAATAGATGTGGGAAGAACCTACATGGTTGCTTATATGCTTATCTATATATGCGTAGATACAACGTGTGGACGTATATATAAATGGATGTTTTTATAAGATGTGGTTATATATAATTATAAATAAGTATATAGTTATATATACATACATATTACGCAGAGACATATATATATACATATATATATATATGAAGGATTCTAAATATTCATTTAGGATGTGGGGTGAACTCACATGATTGCTTAAATGCTTATTTAGATATTCACAAGATATATGTAGGAGATTATTATCAAAAGCGTTTTGACTGATATAATTTATCCGTTGAGGGACTCACAGTGTTGCTTGTATGATATTCATATTATATATATATGGTGTATACACGTATATATGTAATATATATATGATGGATATATAGATATATATTAAAGATGTAGGAAGAACCCACATGGATGCTTACATGCTTATCTATATATAAATAATATATAGTGAGTTACTTACATGCTTATCTATATATACATAATATATAGCGTGTTGAATTATATATAAATGGATGTTTTTATAAGAAGTGAGTTAGTATATATATATATATAATTATAATTAAGTAAATAAAATTTAAAATATATATATATAATAATAATACTAATTTTATTATATAGATATATACATGATTTCGACACAGATATTTTGATGAAGAAACTAATTTATATAGGATATGAGTATTATTGTGTATTTGGTTGAGAGGCGATTTAGTTAGTGTAGACTCCGTATTCGGTCAAAACGATAATAATACTATACATTCTTTCAACAGTTTTATTAACCTCTCTCTCGGTCTATAACCGATTGCAAGCTGGATGGGATTAGGTAAACTGGGGGCATGTGAGGATTACTGCAGGATTGAAATCAAAATTTTGTTGATCTTTCTATGCGTCCGGAACAGAAATTAAAATATAAACATCAAGGATAGGCGTGTTTGTCAATACATTAAGTGTGCTTATAGTTATTCAATAAAATGTCACTTTAGTAAAATACACATGTTTATAGGTGGTTGTGTGCGCGGAGGGGGACAAGGCTAAGTTTTTTGTATACATTTGAGTATTAGAGACTAGGTATGAAGACCGGATATTAGGAAGACAATTAAAAATACATTTGGAATTAAAATAAATATAAATATATCTGTCTTGAATGAGGATACCACATTTGCCACAAGTTGTGTTTTACTCCTGTGCGTATTGTGTCGACCCTGAAGATGAACCTGGAAATTCGGGTTCGAAAATTAGGAAAAAGAACAATGGAAAATCTTGTTCCAACGTCATTTTCAGACAATCAACTAATTGAAGGCTTAAAGAAAAAGGGACAAGTGAGAACCCATCAATTGAGGCCAAAAATTACGTCATCTGAAAATGGAAAAATTCAAGATTTTACCGACCTATGAGTGCTATCAATTGTCCCGCACAAGAAAAATGCGGTCAAATCCACAACAAGAAAGACAGCACTGGCAACCGAAGGCATCTTTTAAAATCATATAAATGCTCATTTCAATACCACTTGCCCATGTAACGTGGAATCTGTTCTATAATGACAGCTTTGGGATGGTTAGTTGGAACTTTAGGGTTAAAAGAATGCTAAATACGCTCTACCTAAAGGAAAGGCTAATCAAGAAACATTAGTCAGTATATAATTGAAAATTGTGTGTAGTGTGCGATAGGGTGGATCAGTGATTATAACACAAGATTCCGTGCACGAAATGACATCGAGTCGAACTGAGTAGCGATCTTGCTGCAGATTTCTAATAGAATTATCTTCCTAACATTTTTTTCTTTTTACGGCAGTGTTATCTGCGAGGTTTGGCTGTGTTTATGACGCTATACGGTGAAAAATACAAGGAAGCTTTATGTCTTGCTTTAAAGCTTACTTGGCCATAATTTTGTGTAGAGGTTTATTTTCTGTCACTTCTTTCTGACATCTAGGTAAATATGCTCATAGTATCTCATAGTTTCCTTGTCTACATTATTATTCTCGTCAAAGTTTTTTAAAAGTTTTTCCTGTTTTTTGCTCTTCTTTTTACGCTTATATGGCAGTCACACATTAGTTATTAATGTCTTTTTTATTGCTGTGCGTGATCGCATTATGAAAACTAGAGGAAAGTTGTATGGCACGATCTTCTTAACAAATAGGTGTTGAAGAAGTAATGAGGTTAGCTTAATTTAATGATGTTGACAATACAACTTCAAAGCCACCTTATTATATATAATATGTACCGGACATTTAAAGTCTACCAAAACTATGGTGTCTAAAATGTTCAAGCAGTACATGGTGCTAGCATATTTGATTTCAAATTATGTTAAATTTCACTAACATACATAATTGGAACAACTTCTGCGCACTAATTAATCCACAATGTCCATACATTCTGGTCATGCTCTATATCATTTATCGCATTTCGCATTAATCATGACACCATTCAACTTAATATTTAATAATTATATATTTCTTGCCTAGTTTTAAATGATGAAGAATAAATGAAAAATCTGTCGTCGAAAAGTATTTGAATCGATTGTTATGAGAGCGAATAAAAATATTCAGACGGGTGAAGGACCAGATAATGTAGAATTTGATATCAACTTCCCATTCAAGGAGGATGCTCTTTCTGGCACGACATAAAAGATTTCTAAAACGGCTCTAACATGCGCATTTAATGGAGAAAAAGTGCAAGTTTTATTTAATTTAAACTGTTTGCCCTTAGCAACAAGTAAATTGAAACAGCCGTGGACGTTCTCCTCACATATTAATAATTAATATTAAGGCGTACGTGTCCGATCAACATACGTGGACAAATTGGGCAGAGTAAAAGAATATGTAAATATAAATTGTCGCGTTAAATCAAATGAAGAAAAGACGTTTGCAGTTGCGCAACATATCATTTAAGCCGCACAAGTATGTTCTACAGGTGTAGCAATTAAATATTAAATTAATGTGATAAGAGAAATGGGTTGTTAACTTATAAATTAGTATGAATAACGAACTGCTGGTTGCAAGTAGGAAAAAGATGTCCTAGAACTGAGCCTGAACTGGAGATATTGCAATTGTTTGTTTATTTTGGTTTATATACATATAAATATATAAATTTTATTATAATATATAAATATATATATATATATAATATCACATTAATATCACATTCAGCACACAGATAATCTTAAGGTTGCATGCCAAAGATCAATTGCCAATTCTCTCCAAATCATTCATAGTCTATAAATTCTCATGTATGTTCGTTAGCACATATATTGGACGTACGAAGAAGCAATTGATAAACAGAATCCAGCAACATTTACCGCAGAAATTGATTAAAAAATCAGCTTTTTCCGATCATTTTTTAAATCAAGTCTGCGAGCTTGAAGTAAACACAAATTCCGTTCTATTTAACCACTCGTCGAAAAACATAGCAACAATACCGTCAGTCACACGTAGTGACGCGTTTTAACCATTCATGAACATCATCAGAGTACGACGGCAAATTGACTAGCGAAGATCAAACCGCTTTTCATATTTATGTAAAGCAAAATTAGATATGCAGTCCACAATCCTGTGAATCTCGTATACATTGTACTTATCTGAAAATGTCAGCTGCACAATTTCTATGCAGTCACGAACATTAGCTGTTTGCAGCTTTCGCCACACACACATATATATAGACAATACAATTAAACAATAAATGATTGCGCGATCATCCACATAGTACGACGGCAAACTGACTATCGAGGATCAAACCGCATTACAAATATATGGAAGGCAAAATTAGAAATGTGGTTCTCACCTGTAGTTGTCTCTCAAACTCTCTATTTGACCGGAAATTTTGTCTTGACAATTTCTATGCGGTCAGGAACATTAATTTATTTTCACTTTCGTCTCACATATATATGGGTAATACAATTTAACAATAATTGATTGCGCGAGTGGGGGTAAGAATTATTTAAATCAAATTTGTGAGCTTGAAGTAAACACCAATCCCATTGCATTGAAACAGTCGTCATGATTGGGGAGAGCCGCATAGCCAATTTTCCTTTCCATATATATGCATTGCGATTTGATCCTCGTTAGTCAGTTTGCCGTCGTACTCTGATGATGATCATGGAAGTTCGAAACGCGTCAGTACGTGTGACTGGCGGTAGTTTTGCTATGTTGTTTGACGAGTGGTTAAATAGAACTCGTTTCGTGTTTACTTAGTGTTGGCAATCTTGATTTTAATAGATACAGACTTTTTTATACATGTGTCCGGGATTATTTAGCAAATTTTAATCTGAGTGGAATGCAATTGGAGAAGTTGTCGTATTTATACTTTTCATATTTTCGATTCAATTTCATGGCCAACAATACAAACGGAAAGAATGGGTTTCACTCTGGCCTCCATTATGGCCGATATATTCATGTGCATGCTTGGAAAGAACTAGCTTTGATTTTTAAGTAAAGTGAAACTATACATCCGTTATGTTGATGAAATACTTTTGGTCTTTGCAGGCCGTGCACATACCGAAGAATTTTTTAATTAACATAATCAATGGCACTCGAATATTAGATTTGCAAACGAAATCGAGAAGGATGATAGTCTAACTTTTCTTGATGTGTTGCTCAAACGTAGATCTGATGGCACATTGCGCCGATCAGTGTGCAACAAGAAAACGTGGACTACACAATATTTGCATTTCAGAGGCAATTGCCCATTGAGGTGAAAAAAGTTTAAGTTAAAACACTGTGTAATAGGTTATTGCGCAATTGTTCGCCAGGCTGTTTGCAGACTGAGTTGGATTTTGTGCGCAACACTCTTATCATTTACGGTTACCTAGCACATTTTAATAAGGATGTATAAACCTAATGATATAATAAAATCAGCAGTGAATATTCTTACCGTTGATAAGAAAATTTAGCATATTCACTTTCAATGAAAATGTAAAGAGGCGTTAAAGCGCATAAGACATAGATTACGTTCCGCTTTCGCTTTTAGACATTTTACAGCTGACCTAGTTATGGTAACGTCCACCAACAAATTTCTTTGGGTAGTATTAAACATGAGATTCCTCTGCAATCTGCATCTAACGTTAACTATACTTGGAATAGATCATTTGACCAATCATATGTAGGAAGATGCAATAAAAGATTGAATTAACGCATGTAGGGTAACATACCAAGCTGGATGTTGTATAATAATATTGGTTTTGCACACAGGTCTATAAATAAACTTGTTATATCCTGTAAAAATTCCGACATGCCAACAAAGCGCATTTTAATTAAAATAAAAGAAATGTGTGTAGGCATGCTTCATTATTTCGAAGCTATTTCGATAAATAGACTTTGTCCAGAACTACGCAAGCAAAAAAAACGTTTTTCCCGAGAAACACTAGTTAATATATACCTGAAAATTGTATGTATTGTGCTGCAGGGTGGCGTAGTGGTTAGAACTACAGATTCCAAAGCAGACGTGCCCAAGTTCGAGCCCTGTTCGCGGCAAATTCTGGACAGTATGTGATGAGTTCCCAATAAGTACGAAATCGGTCTCCTGAATAAATTTCCTTTTCTACACAATAAAATGCTAAGTTTACGCAGACGTATGTATGTACATAATGGGTCAGGTGCTTATATCAAAATCGCAACCTTGATTAAAATTAATTTTTCCTAGTACTGGCACTACCATGCAAAACTATGCCTAGTAATATTTCCTCTTTTATAAAAACTTTGCATTAATATATATATATATATATATATATATATATATATATTAAATTTGAGAAACTTTTAAATTTGGACTGTTTTTATAATGAAAAATAACTTCTTCTTTGGTTCATATTTTCAAAAAAACTAAGTGACAAGATGGAGCGAAATCGCTAATGTACAATTTGCAATTTATTTAATTCATATCGCGTAATATAAGTTTTGATTAGTTGAAGTTATACTATCCTACAGTCATTATCGTCAGATGTGATATTGGTCCTCGCTCTTCGTTAGACGCAATATTTCCATTTACCATGAGCCATGTCATCTATGATACCTTTAGCATTATTAATCGGATGACATTGCGGAATTGTAACTATGTTGCGGGAACATCATTAACCACAAAATCTCAAACCACAAACGAATTGCTTGGCTTGCTTTTGGAGTGGAGATGCCCAAAACAGCATGTATTTTTTATGGTCTAATGGTCCAGATCTGGAGAAGATAGGTGCGCCTTTAGTTGCTATGAAGTGCCGCGTAGTGAATGTAGTTGTACTGCGTGGATATGATATTCTAATGTCTGTAAACTTTGGAATACTTTACATGATTTTTTGTAATTGGGTTGAAAATTATAAAACAAAACTTATTTTAACTGCTATCAATTTTTCTTAAATTTTATACGTGGGAATGATGCTATAAAAACAAAGTTTGTTGCATTCGATAATAAAGATCAATAATATTCAAAAGCAATTATTTCGAAAATAGTGAAATTGCCATTACATTTGTAAAAATTTACGCATATTTATTCAATGATAGTAATAGAGTAAACATCCACTAAGAAATATCCCACTTGATATGAAGTTTTGTCATTATGGATAACAATGAAAATTAAACGGCATGTTCAGCTTACTTTTTTAAAGTTGAAAGAAGAACTAGTAAAGAAAAACAATAAAATTATGTGCTATTTTCAGTATTTATGCTTGATACTATAAATATTGATTTAAAAACTAATAATTCTAATGAGCAAACGAGACGAAATCATGTGTTATAAAATTGGGTTCAATGAAAAAACTGATTAAATTGATATAGAAAGTTCGTAAATTTAATGACTATTGTTAGATTAGTAATCCCCTTACCTTACAGAACTGTAAAGTGAATAACTGCATGTATTACTTATGCTAAAATTCACGATTGCTGCTCATCCAACAACAGAATATTGCATTAATAATTTTTGCATACTACTTTGTATTAAAAGTATAATGAAAATATATCAGAAAAAAATACATTTTAAAGGATGGTGAAAGCAAAATGTTTCATAACTAAAATACGAAAACTATTTTACAATTATGTACTGTTTGTTGCGGAGAGCTAATACATATGCAACAGGGTATTAGGTGTTGAGCATGTTAAAACAAATTAGTTAAAAATAGGATCGGATGGGTAAACCAAATTCAGCATGAACGGAAGGTATAATCTCAAGAGCACGTTCGTATCGTGCATACTGGCAACTAACCAGTAGGAACCGGTATTTCGCCCTATGCCCACTAAATATTTCGGTGAGGAATGTGGAAAACTGGACGGTACCAATTCCTAAATTAATTTTTAAGCCTACAGTAGAAAAAATGGATGTTTGCGACTGCATAGAAATTGTGCAGTCGAATTTTCCAATCAACTACAATGAATGTGGGACTAATAGAGGTAAGACCAAATATATAATATTCCTTTTTCTATATGCATTGCGATTTGATCCTTACTAGTCAGTGTGCTATCGTGAACTGATGATGATAATGGATGGTCAAAACGCGTCCGCACGTGTGAATGACAGTAGGTTTGCTATAGAGTACGACCGAAAAGATACACCCGTATTAGTGCTTAAATGAAGCTCGAAAACTTGATATAAATAAACAATGTGAGTTTTCTTAAACAAAAATTGATTGCGCGGGTGGTGGTAATAATTCTTTAAATCAAGTTTGCGAGCTTGAAGTAAACACCAATCCCATTGTATTTAACCAGTCGTCGAACAACATAACAAAACTACCGCCAGTTGCAGGAACTGACGCGTTTCGACCTTCCGTGATCATCATCAGAGTACGACGGCAAACTGACTAGTGAAGATCAAACCGTATTGCATATATATGGAAAGCAAAATTAGATATGCGGCTCTCACCTCTAGTTGTCTTGCATATATTGTACTTGACTGGAAATGTAGCTGCACAATTTCTATGCAGTCACGAACAAAGCTCTTTGTAGCTTTCGCCACACGTCTACATAGAGACAATACAATTTGCTTTTCATATAAAATATATAGCATATATATATATATATGCAATGCGGTTTGATCATCGCTAGTCAGTTTGCCGTCGTACTCTTGATGATGATCTGGAACGCCGAAACGCGTCAGTGCGTTGCAACTGTCGGTAGTTTTGTTATGTTGTTCGACGTCTGGTTAAATAAAATTGGATTGGTGTTTACTTCAAGCTCACAAACTTGATTTAAAGAATTGTTACCACCACCCGCGCAATCAATTATAGTTTCATTCTATTGTTTATATATATATATATATATATATATATATATATATATATATATATATATATATATATGTGTGTGTGTGTGTGTGTGTGAATGGGCGAAAGCTACAAACAACTAATGTTCGTGACTGCATACACATTGTGTAGCCGACCTTTCCAGTCACGTACAATGTATGCAAGACTGCTAGCAGTGAGAGACGCATATCTAATTTTGATTTCTATATTTATGCAATGCGGTTTGACCCTCACTAGTCAGTTTGCCGTCGCACTCTGATGATGATCATGGAACGTCGAAACGCGTCAGTGTGTTGCGACTGGCGGTAGTTTTGTTATGTTGTTCGTCGACTGGTTAAATACAATGGGATTGGTGTTTACTTCAAGCGCGCAAACTTGATTTAAAGAAATTTGAGTTCTCTGTTGTTATTATTACTGTCTATGCCATATCGGTGAAATCCTTCACATCCATTTCTACATTAAAATAAAAGTGTCATCTCGACGGGTTTAATTGTTGGCTCTTTGCTATGGAACGATAGATGTGGTAAAGAAAACACTAGACGAATGTGTTTAGCGATATATCCTTTGAATTTTTGCGGATTGCGAGCTTCCTCTGTTGAATCTCCGCGACTTTCGTTCCCGGGTTGTCGCTTTGCTCTATCAGTTTCGCAAAGATCCGATTGATTCCCATTTCCAAGTACTTATCAATTTTGTCTGCGTTTCGGCTTGGCACAGATTCGTCCCTTTCTTTCGAAGGCTTCAACATCGTTCATACTAACCACTGGAAATGAGTTACGATCTAATCATTGTTGACTAACAACGCAAAGCAAATGTGCAATATATATATATATATATATATATATATATATATATATATATATATATATATATTCTTTTGAAATTCAGCTTTAATAAAATTCATTGTACTCTTCCTGTGTGCAAAAACAAAAAGAAATTTTATCAGATATAAGAAAATTTTCTTTCTCATGGTCTTCTCAAATATCTACTCATGAACATATCTTTATATATAAATTGGAAAGCAAAACAAGATAGAAATATGTGAACAAAGAGAGTGTGAAAAATAGAAACCAATCAAATTGCGTGCGTCACATCCAGTTCAAGCTCAATGCTTGTACGTGCTTCTTCTGCTTACATAAATCCGGCTGCAATTTTTTATCCATAAGGCTTCGTATGTGCTAGCTCCCTTTTGTTTTGCATTTAGTAATTACTTTGAATGCTACGTCTGGAGAACATACGTGCGATGTTTCGATGATGTGTTGCGCAATAGCAGACGTGTATTCACCATTTGATTTAAAACAGGCGTTCAAGTTGCAATGTTCTCTCATTCGAGTAATTAACCGTCTGGTCGATCGGCCTACGTAAGTTGATCGACAACTTGCGCATGTATATTGGTAAATAATATTTGATATCGACATTAACGGCTGTTTCTCTTTGATTGCTGGTAAAGGCAAGTGTGTTACCCTAAATAACACTTGTAGTTTGGCTGCATTAAATGTGCGTGTCAATGCTGCTTCAACTTTCTTTTGTGCCATTCGGGAAACTGCATCCCCCTTAAATGGGATGTTTAGGTAGACGGTTTTCTTTTCTGGCCCATAATACGTCTGTTTCTGGTTAACTCCCCTTTTAATAATTGATTCAATTAATTGTCTGGGATAGCCATTAGACATTAAATCGTTAATTGCTTTATTATATTCATTTTCTTTAGAATCTTGACTAACCAACCTGTCAATTCTTGAAAAGCAACCACGAACTGTTGATAATTTATATTGAAATGGCACAAAACTGCTGTAATGCAAATACTGTGCAGACCATGTTGGTTTATGGTAAATTGTTCTGTTTAATTTACCATTAGTTTCTTTCTTTAATAGTACATCTAGGAAAGGCAGACAGTCATCTTTCTCGTGCTCTGACGTGAAACCGATATTCTTATGTGCTTTGTTGAAACTTTGAAGCAATGTTCGTGATTGCGACCTGTTCTTAAGTACAAGAAATATATCATCCACGTACCGAATATATTGAGCACATTTACTTATGTCACTCTTTAATGATGTATTTTCTAGGTGCCCTAGAAAAATCTCAGCCAACACTGGAGATAAGGGGCTTCCCATTGCGACACCATCAGTCTGTTTGTAGATGTTTCCATTAAAACGAAATCGTACGTCTTTCGTGCATAATAAGATAAGCTTGCGTAGAGTTTGACCTGGCACCGGCGATGGTAATATATCGTGTTCTACCGTTTTGACTATAATGTCAATGGTTTCATCAATTGGAACATTTGTAAACAAAGACGTAACATCAAAAGATACCATAATCTTGTTTTTAACATTTATATCTTGAATTTTGTTTACAAACTCAAACGAATCGGCAACCGAAGATTACCTAGTAGTTTACGTAATGGTTCAAGTAAACGAACTAGCCATTTAGCTAGTGCATGAAACGGAGAATTTACCATTGATAAAATTGGCCTCATAGGACAACCTCTTTTGTGTGTTTTTGGTAATCCGTACATTATTGATGTAGATGATCCAACTGGCTTGAGCTTCTGTGCAGTGGCCTCATCAATAAAACTGGCATCTGTCAAAATCTTAATTTCATTTATTACTTTGCGCTCCACCTTGTCTATTTCATCTGATTTATCGTCTAGACGTGTGAATTTTGTATTGTCATTTAACACGTTTTCCATCTTTTGTACATAGTCAGATTTGTCCATTATAACTGCGCTCTTTCCTTTATCAGCGCGTAATATTTTGATGTCTGCATTTCTGCTGATAGTTCTAAGTGCATTTAGATGCTGCTTTGTCAAAGCATGCTGCTCTGCGCATTTAGACGATTTCAGGTGTGAAGCCTGATCAACTAGTGTAGCCTTGAACCAATTTTTATAATCAATACTGGTAGGCTCCAAGTCAGCTGTTTGTTCAAATAACAAATATTTCTATCTTGTTTTGCTTTCCAATTTATATGAGTAGATATTTGAGAAGACCATGAGAAAGAAAATTTTCTTATATCTGATAAAATTTCTTTTTTTGCACACAGGAAGGGATAATATATATATATATATATATATATATATATATATATATATATATATATATATATATATATATATATAAAGACATTCTCAATCAGATTCCAATAAACAGGATCCTCTAATCAGGTGTATAATTAATTCAAGTTCATCTGCTTTCCGATTTCGCATCCCAGAAGAAGCTTCATTAAATATTGAGCCTAATGATTTTTCTACCGATAGTTTATTCATATATTTGTGAGCGACAGAATTACATTATTTGTCAAAATCATTTTGCTCATTAATGCAAACTCAACCAGTTTTAACAATAAAAGCTTCATTTGGACAAGCTTTAATACTCGGTGAGTCGTTGATTGTGGTATTTATTTGTCCGTCTAGAATTCGAAGCAATACTTCTAACAAAGATTTGTGTAGCATTAATTTTTATCAACACCTGAACCATTATTTAAATATATTTTTCAGAATAAACTAAACATTGCATAGTGTAGAAATTTTGGCCGGTACGTGATGGACACTCAATAATATGAAAGTAGTATACTGGATAGTTTGCCTTTTCCACGCCATGCAATTAATAGTTTATTCTGACAAATACTGTCAAAACGCAGATCAGGTAATTTTAAATACAGGTAGATATTGGTTCAGATGTTTATATCAAGATCAAAAACATTGATTAAAAAGTTATTGTTATTATCACCCGCGAAATTAATGTTCGTTTAATTATATGAATACTTATTTCAATACCTCTCCCCCATTTAAATTGGTATCTGTTCTATAATGACAGATTGGGTATGGTTAGTTGGAAATTTAGGAATAAATATATGCTATATAATCTATGCCTAAAGGAAAGGCTAAACAAGAAACGTTAGTTAATATATAATTGAAAATTGTGTGCGGCAGGATGGCTTAGTGATTAGAGCACCAGATTCCGAAGCAGACTTGCCCAGGTTCAAACCCTGACCGCGGCAAATTCAGGGCAGTACTTGACGGGTTCGCAATAAGGACAAAACCGATCTACTGGATGTATTTACTTATCCGCACTATGCATTAGTTAGGTTATACTGGCAAATATATGTATATGATGAGTCTGGTATTTACCTCAATATGGCAAACTTCATTTAAATATATATTATCCCCGCCCGCGCAAACAATGTTTGTTTATTTGTATATTAAATTTTACGTTGTTGAAGCTTTCAAAGTGGCACTGTTCTACTTGAGTCAAACGATAAGAAGACCTTGAAATGCTTATAAATTATGTTCTGCAGCCGTTTCAATGTTAGTGCATATAACAGGACAATTTTCTGCAACGTTTTCTATCAGATAATACATTATTTTAATAGAACCGGTGGGCGTATTTTTCTGTATTTTAATCAGAATAATCCGACTTTAAACACACTATTAATCATGCTCTGCATTAAGTATTACTTTATGAAACTATCTGCAGATAAATTTTGTAGAAGTTTGAAATCAAGATGTTTATGTATCAGATAAAATTTGCAAAGTATTTGGCGACTTATAAAAGGAAATTTTACCTGCACCCGACTGGGTGAATACAATTTGATTTGCCTTTACTTCAAGCTCGCAAACTTGATCTAAAAAGTACTACTACCACCCGCGCAATCAGTGATTGATTAATTGTATTTCCTCTGTATATGTGGCAATAGCGGCAAGGAGTTAATGTTCGTGACTGCATACACATTATGCAGCCGATATTTTCAGTCAAGTACAATGTATGCAAGGCTACTAGAGGTTAGAGCCTCATATCTACTTTTTCTTTACATGCATATGCCTTGTGGTGTGATCCTTGCTAGTCAGTTTGCCGTCATAGTCTGATGATGATCATGGAAGTTCGAAGAACAAACTTCATTTAAATAATTATTGCCACCAACCGCGCAATCAGTGATTGTGTAATTTTATAAACTATATATGTGGCGAAAGCAGCAAAAGGTTAATTTTTTTGTGACTGAATAGAACTTATACTACCGAAATTTCCAGTCAAATGCAACGTGCCCAGGTTCGAGCCCTGTCCGTGACAAATTCTGGACATTAGGTGATGAGTTTCCCATAAGGACAAAATCGGTCTACTGGATGAATTGCCTTTCCCACACTATAAAATACTTAGTTTGTACTGACAAATGTATGTACATAATGAGTCATGTGTTCATATCAAGTGCGCAACCTTGATTGAAAGTAAGTACAATGTGTGCCATACTGCTAATTGTGAGAGCCGCATATGTAATTTTACCTTCATTATATATGCATTGCATGTTGATTCAACGTTGGTCCGTTTTTCGTTGTGCTCTGATAATTATCATGGAAGGTCGAAACGCGTTATACATGTGACTGACGGTAGTTGTTTATGTTCTGTAGTCATTGCTTTAAGTAAGTCCGTGTTCACCTTCATTTTGTAGTTATCAAAATCGATATTAAATGACCAGTTGCACTAACTCACCCGCGCAATCGATGATTGTCTAATTGTAATACCTATTTTAATGTGGCGAAAATTGTACGAGGATAAGGTTTGTGTAGCCCACATATCTGGTCAGGTAAAATGTATGCCATACTACCAGAGGTGAAAGCCGCATATCCAACTTTACTTGATTTTTACGTATATTACGGGTCTCTCCTCGCTAGTTAGACTACCGTCGTGATCTGATTATGGTTATAGAAGGTGGAAACGCGTTGGTAGGTATGATTGATGATAGTTGTGCTATGTTGCCTAAGTGGTTTAATATAATAGCATTGATGGTTATTTCAAGCAATCAATCTTGATTTTGATTTAAATGCAATCACCGCCCTCGCAATCGATGATTATTTAATCACATAAATTATATACTTAAGAAGAAAGCTGAAAAAAGTAATGTTCGTGACTTTATAAAAATTGTACCGCCGAAATTTCCATTCCAGTGCAATTTATGTGAGGTTATTAGGGCTGAGAGCCGCATTTATAATTTTGTTAATTCCATATGTGCATTGCGGTTTGGTCCTCGCTAGTCAGATTTCCGTCGTGCTCTGGGGGAATATAAAGTTTTGCAACGTGTCTTAGCCAAGGTGTCAGAATAAATTCTACCAACTGGCCAATTGAAGTAGGCTGCCAATAAAATCAGTCGAAATATTTTGTTAAAGAAAGAAAACGTCTGGAAAAAAACTGCGTTAGTCAAAACACAAATTAGGTAATTTCAGTTAATCCATTTACGCGAAAAAATTTCATTTAAAGAATAATATTCTTACATTTAAAAATGAGAATCCACTTATATGAAAAATATCAATTACCCTTTAATTTTAAATTAAGGAACATTTTAGACATTATTGTGTTGATGAGTGTTGCCGACTGAGAAAGGATAACAGTGACTTAAATATATTTGCCGTAACGTGAATTTAAATTTTGTCTTTTCCACATAAATATATATTAAAAGCAAAAATTGCGGAAAAGATATACATATATGCAAATTAGACCAACTAAATCATAAAACAACGAAGAAATAAAAAAAATTACCATAAGGTATATTAGTCAGTTATATTTTGTTTCTATAGCAAATTCGCTGAAGAAGAGTGCAAATAACTTAGATCGTTGACTGCCTTGGCGATTCTTCTTATTTGCTAAAGTTCACCAATGCTAAGGTGTTCTGCTATTTCAAAGCAGTGATCTATTATTAATTACTTTTGTTGATTTACTTGTACATATAATTGTTGTGCCTTTCCGTGTAGCTTCTAACTACACTCAGTTTGCTTCACGCTAGTTGTTCTCATATTTGCATTTTAATCTGCCATGACCAGAATGTCAATTTCATTCGCAATTACTAAACGTGGGTCAGCCAAGTACAGCTTCATGGTGAATACGTAAAAAAATACTTTTCTACCCGCATAAATTATTAATTAATCGATTTAATTATCGATTGATTTACTAATTGTGTTGTTATGCTTATTTGAGACTGCCTTAATTGGTTTATCCAAGGAATTGCCGTTTATTCCAACGGTTACAATTCAATATTTAGCCTATTTTTTTAATTTTTAGAGCCTCTTGCACCATTCTTACATCTTAAAATTAAATAAATAAAATTACAAAATTTCCACAAACCGTTTCTATTGGTATTTTTTCTTTTTGAATTTAAACCAAGTTTGCGAGCTTGAAGTAAACAAAAATCCTATTTTATTTAACCAGTCGTCGAACAACATAGTAAAACTACTCCCAGCCACGCGTACTGGCGCGTTTCTAACTTCCATGGTCATCATCAGAGAACAACGGCAAACTGACTAGCGAGGATCCAACCGCAATGCATATGGAAAGCAAAATAAGATATGCGGCACTCACCTCTAGTAGTCTTGCATACATTGTACGTGATTGGAAATGTGGAGTGCACATTTTCTATACCGTTACGAAAATTAACTTCTTGCAGCTTTCGCCACAGATATACATAGGCAATACAATTAAAAATTCATGGATTGCGCGGATGGTGGTAACAATTATTTCCATCAAGTTTGTGAGATTGCAGTAAACGCCAATCCCATTGTATTTAACCAGTCGTCGAATAACATAGCAAAACTACCGCTAGTCATAAATACTGACGCGTTTCGAACTTCCACGAGCATCATCAGAGTACTACGGCAAAGTTACTAGCGATGATCAAACCGTATTACATATATATGAAAAGTTAAATCAGAGGTAAGGGCCACATATCTAATTTTGTTTTCTATGTATATGCATTGCGGTTTCATACTCGCTACTCAGTTTGCTGTCGTACTCTGATGATGATCATGGAAGATCGAAACGCGTCAGTACGTGTGACTGACGATAGTTTTGCTATGTTGTTCGACGACTGGTTAAAGTTATTTTGCATTGCTGGACGATGCAATCTCTTATGTGTATGTGCATTAAAAATCGTTTTAGCAATGCAACTTAAACGGCACTATATCTCCAGCAAACTTTTGGTTGATCTAAATAGTCGTACTGGGTTTATTGATGAATGGCCAGTATACTATGAAGCGCTAGCAAACAGCAGGTAAACTTTTTTCTTGTTGTCTTTGACATCTGCTCCATGCCGGATTCTATCTAACTAGTCCCTAGGTACGCCAGACCTAATAAATACTAAATTTATAAAGTTTTAAATCATCCATTTGCGTACTTTGGAAATTTATTATGGATCAGTTTATTAATCAATTTATTTATTCATTAATTAATTTGTTTATTCAATCATTTTTATAATATATTACTAAAAGTATTAGGGAATAAATGTTTTTCTATTTACATATTAATCTTAATGCCGTCATTGTTTCTTCTAAATTATCCTCAAATTCTTCATAATTGGAATAATAAAAAATATTCATTTATGTATTAACTTCTCAATTTTAATTAAATGAATTAAATAATCTCCATTTAAAATTGCCCATATAGTTTATTTTAAAATTATCATACATAAATACGTATACTTTTGAAGGAAAATGTTATTTTAAGCCTGAACACGTTGGTTAGATTTATTTGAATTTTGGCATAATTTGACATAATTTTTGGTAGTTGATAATACGTTCTAATGTTTTATTCTAAATTCGTCTGGCAAAAAATGCTCTCTTATTTTATATTTGATTAGAGCCACTATTATTTTATTCTTGCAACAGTTTCGTACACGATTATTGAGATTGATTGACACTTTCTCTTGCAATTGGCATTAATTTTATTTATGCCAAAATGAGAATTCGTTTACTATGGCGGAGTTTTGTAACCTGTTAGAATTCACCATATGGGCTTGGTATAAATATTAGTAGTTACATAAAACAGACAATATTATTGTTAGTTGTGCAAATGCCCTGCTCGTCGAAGTTAAATTGACACAAGTGGTATATTTGCACACCGGACAAGAGAAACATTGATGTAGGCCCATGAAAACCAAGTTCATACTTCGACATATCAACATGTCAAATTAGTTAAAGCAAATTATTTTAAAGATAAATTCATGCAAATGGAGTCAAAATTGAAGAGAAATGACGAAAATAACCCATTGATTTGACATAAAGATTAATATTGCAAATTTCGAAAGTTTAGAATAATATAGTAAAATAAATTTAATAAATACACAATAAAATAACGATATATAGGCATTCGAAAACTGAGGATTACTACTTTACAATCTTAAATCAGAATTTCGCTCATAATTATTGAAATGTAAGATTAAAATAAGCTTCGTAAAACAAGTGAAATTTGAACAAAATTTAAACAACCTATCGCTTTTTAAGTCAATAATAAATCTAAATTCTTTATTAGTTTGTCTTTATACTAAATCGTAAGTGTTGGGACATAGAAATAACTCGAGAAATGATCTTTAAAAATTCTCCATTGAAAAATGAAACCGGAAGCATTCACTCTTTATTCAAACAATGATGAGGTTATTTTGAAATACCTGGTATCTCCCCAATATACTTATCTAATTTAAGATATGAAAGGGGATATTACTTAATATTTTCACTTCGTTTGACGCAAACATACTAGATGTCGATAAGAAAATTGGACAAAAGCCAGAATAATATATATGTGTTCATATGAGTTCATTTAAAATGAAGATACTATTGTTAAGAGAATCGGAAATGAAAATATTTAATTAAAAATTGTCTTCACGTATCCTGTACATTCATATGGTAATGCCACGGAGTAACATTCCATTTAAGTATGCAAATATCGTAAACAGATAGATAAAAAGATAAATAAACGGTAAAATATATACATAGATAGATATCTCGATAGTTAAATATACAGTTGGGATATATATAAAAATACATACAGATAGATAGATAAATAGATAAACAGTTGGATAGATAGACATATAAATATAACTAAATAAATATGTAGATATATAGATAGATAGCTAGATGGATAGATATATAGCTAGATTAGTATATATATATATATATATATATATATATATATATATATATATATATATATATATATATATATTATATAAAGATGGGTGCGCATTTAGAATAGATTATCTCTGACATTTGCTTGAAAGTATGTATTAGGTTTTGCGAACCTAGTAACAAATTAGTTCAGTTGTGCTTGAAAGCATGAAATTTGTGCTAATTTGAGATAACGTATTATCCACGCTGATTTGTGCACATTTCGCTGGATCTGTATCACCAACACGAATGTATCACTATTTGATAACTCCAATCAGTTTATTCATGATTATTGTGAAATACGATGACTGACTTTGATCAATGCTAGATTGCATGTATTTCTTGGAGTAAGATTAATTCAGAATAGTTTGCAATTTTCAATGTTTGGGAAATTTAGCTTATCTCGACAACAAATTTGTTGCTATATATTGCAGGCTCGATACAAAATATAATTAGTAATAAAATTGTGTTCTCCTATAGATTTTCAGATGCACAGGCTGCGTTAGCCCTGATCAGTGCTCTAACCACTGAGACACCATGCCGCATTGTGGCTAAGTAGCTAAAGAACCAGATTCCGAAGCGGACGTGCCCAGGTTCGAGCACTGTCCGCGGCAAATTCTGGACAGTACATGATGTGTTCCCAATAAGGACGAAACCCGTCTACTGGATGAATTGCCTTTTCTACACTGTGCGGTACTTAGTTTATTCCGAAAAAAATGTACATAATGAGTCAGGTGTTTATATCAAGGTCGCAAACTTGATTAAAGTAATCGTTCAAACAACATTTATATTTCAGAAGTTGGCTTTAACGTCGCATTACTATGACTGACTATGCAATCGCTAAATCGCTTAAACGTGAATTAGATTTGCACCGCCCAACTTTCTCAAATTTCTCGACGGAATATATGATGAGATTTCAGCGTAGTGCCGGCTTCTATCAACTAATTGTCAATAAACAGAAAAATCATGTGTTCATTGGATTATAAATTTCATTCAAGAATACTTTGAAGTATCTTTCTGGTCTTATCGAAACTAACTAACTTATTACTAGGTACGCGATAATTGTTATAAAATTGCATAAATAATAGGTCTTCTCAAGGTGGAGTATATAACTATTGAATTCTTAATTAAATGATTAACGTTAATAAGGATAAATGACGTCACGCGAGGCCAGAGCGTATCGATTTACAGGAATAGCAGATGCTAAAAATTGGTTATGATTATCGAAAACCAATTTGTCGGTCCCCTCTACGGGATCAGTATCTCGAAAGTCATTGTGTTGGAACCATTTCTAGGCTGGGTACACAGTATATTTTGTGAGTTGGCTTTGAACTTGCATAACTGCCGATCGTATTTGATGTTAACTACAAAACTGCTTGAATATAATTTCTTATAGGAGATTTTACTGCCCTTTTGTCCCACATTTCTTAACCAAATATTTGGTGATCATTCGGCGTAGCACTGGCTTCTACTGATGAGTTGCCATTAAGTACGAAATGCATATGTACATTAGATTACACATTTCGTTCATGTTGACTTCTGCATATTCTTCTGTTACTATTTGAATAATTTTGGTACTAAGCTCGAATAAATAATACGTAATCGCATTTACATTAGATCTCCGCAACAAAGAAAATATTTATATATTTATTTTTTCAATTAATATCAAGGATTTGGTAACATTTAGAGGTTTAACGATTCACATATAAAATTTGGCACATAAGTCGCATTGTGAAGCTGTCATTATGAATTCATTTTGAAGTTTACTCAGTGCAGCTGCCCAACTTCATTTGAACAGAGAGGTAATGGTTTTGTACATAGTTCTGCTTATTTTGATAATTGATTTTGGAAGCAAAAACATATGTGTACAGGAGATGGCACTTTCGTTCCGTTGAATTTGACCTATCCTGTAAGTTCAGTATGAAATAAAAATTGATAAAGTTCGCCTAAAAGAAAGACAGTCAATTTAACTAACAAGACACAGCAGTTTTTAATAGAAGTTAAACTCGAAGGTAATCCCTCTGGTATAGGGATAGAACCATTATGAATCTTTCAAAAGATAGTGATATCATAAAACGAACATTGGTTGTGCGGGCGGTTGTAACAATTACATTAAATCAAGTTTGCGATCTTAATATAGTCAGCTGACCAATTATTTACGTACGTCTTTCAGTATAAACTATGTATTATATAGTGTGGAAAAGGTAATTCAGCTAGTAGCCCGGTTTCGTCCTTATTGGGAACTCATCATCTGCTGTCCATAATTTTCCGCCGTCAGGGATCGAACATGGGCATGTCTGCTTCGGAATGAACCAGATTTCGAAGCAGACATTACTAAGTCAATCCAATGTCAAGAAAATTACAGACAACAAGTTTAATAACTGCTTTCTAAACTGCAATACTTAGTTTATACTGACAAATGTAAGTAAATAATGAGTCAGGTGTTTATATCAATATTGCAACCTTAATTAAACAGTAATAGTGATATAAAATATGGCTGCGGATAATTTTTTATACAGCCAGCTAATTATATGATGGATAATTAAATAAACATTGTTGTGATAAAAAATATTTAAATCAATTTCTGCGATCTTGATATAAGCACCAATTTTAGGACTTATTTAAATTTGTCAACATAAATTAATCAATGTATAATATGGGAAAGCCTATTCACCCAGAAGACCGGTTTCATTTCGATTTAGAATTGTTCGCATACTGCCCAGAATATGCCGAAGAATGGGCTCGAACCAGTCAATGGTGTTTACACCAAGATCTGAAAAATAATTTAAATAATTATATGATGTGTAAATATATGGCATTATAGATATATCTTAATATAGAATAATCAGCTAAATTGCTAAAGTATTTTGTGGATCAAAATCCATTTAACCAGCTATGAAAATAAAACGATGAATTGAATGCATGCCTATTTGGCAGATATGTGAAGAAAACCAAATATTAATGAAACAAGAAATGTGTTACAGACATTCAATTGATAAAAAATGTCGATAGACGTTTAGTGGCATATATAGTTAGCTAGACAAACAAACATATTTACGAATACAAGTCGATTAACATCTCTTCTTTACGAGAAAGAGCATAGCTCTATTCCTTATGTAAATGTTGGTTACCTGAATTCTTTTTAAGGTCGATGTATTTTGATGTTACACGATAAAATCATCTTCGCTTAAACCAACCTTTTTAATTTCCTTACTGTTTGGTTTATTTAGTGATTATAATTCAAATAAGGTCATCCTGATTATTATCATCGTTTTCCCGTTTATAATAATTTTTAACTATGTTTATGCAAAGTTGTTTTTTTCCAGACAGGTGAGGCGTAGCAAAATTCTGGACGTGCTTATAAGGTATAGTATATACATATATATATATATATATATATATATATATATATATATATATATATATATATATAAGTTTATGCAAAATATTCAGAAAATGTTATTTTATAGGCAAAGAATGTTAATCCACCAAGAGGACTAACGGCGCCTTGTCTAAAACCGAATAACAGAGGGTCTTTTTCATCGAACAGCTTGGCTTTCGTTTTAAACTAGAGAATATTATAGTAAAGTTGAAGACATGCGTAGGTCGAAAGATTGACAATTCGGAACACAAAAACGGTTACCGAACTAACTTAAGTATGCAAATATCTAAAAAAACGGGACACAGAATTGATTATACGCAGAACGGTTCCGCAAAATATTTACATATTATTGATTGACGAGAATAAACCATGAGCGCAACCATAAATAAATATGTATATAATTTTATTTATTACAAATAACTATCCAAGTCACAGGTTTGTTCCTGGAGAATCTGGAGTGAGAGTTGCAAAGCTGATTTTCTATACCTTATAATTGCATTTTGATTTCATCCTCGTTAGTTCGATGTCTGTCGTGAATTGCCGATGAGCAAGAAATTTGTGCGTGTGTCAATACACGCGACTGACGTCACTTTCGCTATTTTAGCAATCGGTTAAACAAAATGAGATTGATGGTTTTCTCATGCATGAAGACCCATAATCTAGTTCAAATGAACACGGGAGTAAAACAGGTGTACACCTCAAATTATCGATTAGAACATATATGCGAGCAAAATGGTTTTGCAAGCTTCAGTGTAGCAGGTAAAACTGGAAGCCGTCTGTCAAGGAGACACACCTGATGCGAAAATTTCGTTAAATCTAAATTGTGTTATTTTATAAATAAATAGTTCAAGTATATGCAAGCTCGATTTTTCTGTATTGGAACAGTGAGTTATCTACTATAATTTACGATTCATAAATTTTATTTGATGGTGTAAAACAAATAGATGTCATGATATAAACAGCAAGCCCATTAAATACATACATTTTCCAGTATGAACTAAGCAATCTATAATATAGAAAAGCAGGTCATCGAGTAGGCCTGTTTCATCCTCAATGGCAACTCTTCGCATACTATCCTGTTTTCCGCGAAGAGGACTCGAACCTAAGCCCTCAAGCTTCGAACTCTGTTGCTCCAACCACTGAGCTACCCTACCACGCGAAATAAGTCTGCTGGATGAATGTTCTTCTAAGCGTGGCAACTTAAACCTAGTAGATAGAGCAACAGATTCCGAAGCAGACGTGCCCAGGTTCGAGCCCTGTCCATTAAGAACGAATTCGGTCTACAGGATGAATTGCCTTCTATACACTGTACAATATTTACTTCATACTGACAAATGTATGTACATAATGGGTCAGGTGTTTTTATCTAGATCGCAATCTTGATTTAAGTAATTGTTATCACTAACCGTTCAACCAATGTTCGTTTAATTCAATAGAGGTCTCGTCAAAGAAAATGAAATGCGGCACCGTATATATATTTCTATCGATATTTTATTCGTCCTTTTATCGACAGAGTTCAGGCTGTGCTGCGTATACATTAAGCACGACATATTACAATTTGTAGTTTTCCTCCAATTGTTATGCATATAAATTAAGCACATTCATCGTCAATTTGTTCAGACTTTCATTGCATATAAAAATCTAGGCTTTTTCATTAACTAACATGTTATTTAAGTCACTAGCATACTAGTAAAAACATTACATAAGACCACTTATACAATCCCAAAAATACACACCAAAACGCATTCTCTCATAAACAGACACGCGAACGCAATATTTTACACTTTTGTGAAGGCAGGTAAGATTATACGAGAATGGCGCGGTCTTTATGTAAATTGCGCTACGACTGCAAATAATTCTTTTGTTTCTCTTCATCATTATTTGGAGCATCAATTTTACGAATTTCCATGTCAGAATCACCTATTGGAAAAAAGGCTTTCCTCGTTCTGGTGTTCACTAGCGAGCCATTATCTAATCCATAATTTATGCAGCCTTAATTTTCTCTCTGCACTAAATGCCATTCGTTAAAGTTCACTTCATCAATGTACAAATGCATATGCATGTTTTATAAACTGAATTTTTGCAAATCAGAGTGAATAGTTAATACGAATTGTATCACTAATGCTCTTTATTGTAGAATGCTATCAAAGCTGACGTAATTGGAAATAAATTTATTGACAGGCTAACCGCTGAAGGCAACTATAACACACCCAACCAACTATATAATTATGATTGTTTAAACATAACTATTGAATTTGTGTATCTTGCTTTGGTAGCTTGTCACAGGCTGTCTCATACAGAAACGCAACTACATATCTAGGTCAGTCGGACCAAAAGGTGTAAACTTATGTATGCGCTTATTGGCGAATCATCAAATGGAGACGGGCCAACCAATTGCTAGATTTAATGAACACTGGTTCAACGGGTGTTGATACCATTACTATAATCAAGGTTGCGATCTTGATCTAAACACCTGACCCTTTTTGTACATATATTTGTCAGTGTAAACTAAGTAATGCATGGTGTGGAAAAGGAAATTCATCCAGTAGACCGGTTTCGTCCTTATTAGGAACCCATAACGTACTATCCAGAATTTGCCACGGACAGGGCTCGAATCTGGGCACAACTGTTTCGAAATCTGGTGCTCTAACGATTGAGCCACCCGAAGCCGCGGATAAGACATGCCCAAGTTTGAGCGATCTCCATGAAAAATTCTGGACAGTAAATAAAGTGTGCCCAATAAGGAAGAAACCGGTCTACTGGACACATTTATGTTGGAACTTCTAAAGAGATGTCATATACGTGCCCCAACTAAAGAAAAGGCCAACCAAGAATCATTATTTGGTATATAACTGAAAATTGTGTGTAATGTGTGGACGGGTGGCTCAGTGGTTAGAATACCATATTACGAAGCAGACGGGCTCATGTTCGATGCCTGTCCGCGAAATATTCTGGACAGTACGTGATGAGTTCCCAATAAGAATAACACCAGTCTACTGGACGAATTGCCTTTTTCACACTATACAATACGTGGATTATAGTGATAAATGTATATTCATAAGTGGGTCTGGGGTTTAGATCAATTTCGCAAATTTGATTATATTAATTGTTTGTTTTTTGTTGTAGTTCCGGTTTCAATTAATAATTTTCTGGTAAGCATGATACACATAAACAGAGATGATAAGAAATTTTACACGCGCTGACATTGATCTGTCATTCTGATTCCATTCAAACTTCCATGTTACTAGGTATGCAACGCGAATGCAACCAAGTATCTGTAACTATAATTTAAATCAAGTTTGCGATCTGGATGTAAATACCAGTCCCATTATATATGTAGATTTGTGAATTTAAACTAAGTATTACATAGAGTTAAAAAGACAGCTTATCCAGTAGACAGGTTTAGATCTTATTAGAAACTCTTCGCGTACTGCTCCCGAACTTGCCGCGGACAGGGCTCGAACCTGGGTAGGTCTACTTTGGAATCCAATATTTAAATCACTACGCCACCCTGCCGCATGCTACACATAGGTTTCAGTTATAAACTAACTAAAGTACCTCGATTAGTCTTTCTTTTAGGTAGAGTATTGTTGGCATCTCTTTTAGACATAAAGTTCCAACTAGCCATCTCCAAACTGTCATTATAGAACAAGCAGCACGCTACTTAAGCAATTGGCAGTGAATTAAAAATAGGTATAATTAAACGAACAAGGGGTTGAATGAGCGGTGATAACAATTATTTAAATTATTGTTGCGATATTGATGTAAGCACAAATACCATTATAGGAACATATTTGTAAGTATAAAATAAGCATTGTGTTATGCAGAAGAGGCAAGATTGGTCCTTATTGGGAACTCTTCATGTACTGTCCGATCTTGCCAAGGACAGAGCTCGAACCTGGGCTCGCCTGTTTTGGTTCTTTTGTTGGTTTCACTAAGCCACCCTGCCGTTGGCTACACACAATTTTCAGTTTCAAAATAACTAACGTTTCACTGTTAGACTTTTCTTTATGAAACCTCTGTAGGCTTAAAGTTTTAATTACCCACCCCATATACACAAAAATCCGCCATTATAAATCAGACACATGATACTTGAGGCAATGATATGCATTTGAATAGTTATGACAATATTTTAGAACATGTACATATCGTCAGAATAAGCTGAATTTTGCTTAAGGTGGCAAATGTAATTAATCAATATACGG
>JAQBSW010005576.1:0-56127 GCA_029291075.1 Eudiplozoon nipponicum
AAGCCCTGCTTAAACGTGCAGAAAATAATTCAAAAAGAAATTAAATTGGACTGGAACAAAGACATGACTGACATGCCTTTAAAAATAACCAACGCTTCGCAAAATGCGACACATACATCAATTACGGACGCAATTACAATGAAAGCGATGACACACCAAATGACGTTACGCAAAAGGAGTGGTCTAAATTGCACAAAAGTAGTGGTCTAAATTGCGCAAAACAAAGGCTAGAATAACGAAGAGGAGATTGGTTACAACACATGTACAGTGGGATTGAATGAACGAATATACTAACGAATCCAGAATAATGGCTGTAGATACTGGTAGAAATAAGATTTATTAATAAATGTTATTCCATGGAGTACGTTGTTTTGTTCTTACATTTTAAAAAATGGTGAAATTAGAAACTATCAATTTATTGAAATACCGTGGTCACCCTATTCCACGTAAAACAATCAATGCATATATATATATATATATATATATATATATATATATATATATATATATATATAGTGGATATAGGGCGTAGTACCGGCTCCTAATGATGATTCACCAGTAATTAACCTTTCGTTCGTGCTGATTTCGTTTATCCTTCTGGTCATATTTGAAATAATTTCTTACCAGGTTTTCAACGCCTAATTAGTTCTTCGCAACAAAAGTATGTAACTATTTAATACAAGCATTATGTTCACAGCAGGCGCACTATTCTATTTATTACGACGATATTCTTGTCTAACGCAATTATAATACAACCGTGTACAATACGTTTGCAATGTTATAGATTTATGAAGGCTGACTTTCAATTGGACTATTCTACTCCAGTTAATATTACCTATTTACACGCAAATAATTCTGTTATGTCGACGTTTAACTACACATTATAATTATACCATATACTCATTTATTAATTACGTGTTTAATTAATACATAAAAAAATATAACCTATATATATATATATATATATATATATATATATATATATATATATATATATATATTATCAACGATTAAGCAAGATATTAAATGTCAGTTCTAGATACAGTATTACAAACTTGGATCGAGTTTATACTTATGAAGCAGAAGGCTAAACTGGGCGAATAAATACTTACTTTTAATATTCGGCTTAGACTTAGCGTGAGCATCGATTTCATCGATGTTAGTTATAGTTCAAATATTTGCACATACACAATCTCGATGAAACTTAAAGAATAGGGCGACTGACATTTCAACCTATTTAGTACTTCGCTATCAAGACCATTTCTTTTCGACTTTCGAATGTCTTCATATTTTTGTCAGAAAGAAGGTTGTTCCTGTTTAATTCCATCCATTTAAGACTGATTCTTGATTATTTGTTTCTGGTAAGTGCATGATCCGAGTGTTCCAAAACGAACTGCAATCCTGAATGCAACCAAGCCGTCTTTGATTATTTGCTACATGATCTATTTGAGACCACCATTGCCCGAGGGCTGAAGGACACCGTTCTGTGCACACTTTAGACTACGTCTGAAGTTTGTGAAGCTCAAGTATAGTGTACGCTTCGCACAGCTATCCAACAGTCGCTCACCAGTATCGGTGCGCATCGGACTTAAAGTGCTGCTTCCACCTAAATTGAATTCGGTGTTATTTAAGCGCCAAACGAGACCATTTATGTCACCCATAACCGAGAATATATCTGAACTTTTTTCTCTACTTAGTAAAGAGCTCATGTCGGAGCAAAAACCGTCCTTGCTGTCGTTTGTGCTAACATCGGTGGGAGTATATGTAGATACAACGGAAAGGCGACGTTGATTGGTGTTTCTGGCATTGACTTTAGTAGACTTTTTTAAGGTGCCGCACATAGTCGGCTGTTTACGGAGGTCCATTCAGTTACGCAAGTTTCATCTCGTGAGCTAAGTATAATACCGACGCCTAATTTACCGACTCGAGGCAACTCCGTAGATAAGGATATTGCAACTAGTTTTGTGATGCTCGTAGGATCCTGTATTCTGGTTTAACATACGCAACATATATCGATTTCTAATTTATCAAACGTACGTGCAAGAGCTTGTTTTTATCCATTTTTTTAAATGTTTGAAAATTAAATACGCTGACGTTAGAACCTAACTTAGGTTTAATGAATGGTGATATGACCAACACACGCCATATTCATTGGATCGAACACTGTATTATTGCTGGATTGAGAAGAGGTATAATCGGAGATGCTGGTAACTGCAGTAGCCTGAGTTCATTTATCCACCCCGCACACTTCAGCAGATTATGCGACTCTTTTATCCTGCGCGACGACCGGTACAGCATGGATTCATTATAGTTTGTATTGCTCATGGTTATATGTGTGCCACCAACCTAGCCTGATGAACACCATCTGCTGAGATACCAGCGGCCAAATTCTCCGTATAGAATAGATATAGAATAAATATCCATGTCTATCTATCTATATATACGTCTATCTCCAACATATTACGATCCTCTTCAGAAGACAATTGTTTGCTGTGAACCATGAATATTATCTCTAGAACCTCTTATTCTTCATTTATAACGTTATTCTTATTTGATTACCGTGACATCGCAGCAGTACAGTTATGTTCGATACTTTCTCTCTTCCCTATAACATTCTGAACATGAAATGACATTATTTTTACCGGGAATTCAGAGAGCTGCAATTATAATATATATATATATATATATATATATATATATATATATATATATATATATGTAAAGATTGGTCTGCTAATTGCATATAGATGCGGGTATATATATATATATATATATATAGATTTAGTTGTTAAGTGAGGGTTTCATGTGCGCTCGGCATATGTATATTATGAGTTTATTACTGAGACAAATTCGTAGTTTAAAACAATTGCCGAGTCAAAAAAATAAAATATAAATAGGACCTTTTCGTGAACGCGGTTACCACGCTTGTTTAAATTTGCTATTGTTCTTATTCTCCAATGCCACGTTTTGCTGGCACTCCGGAATCAAGTTTCAAAAAATATTGAGATTATTGTGCTGTGTATATATTTGACTATCGGCCTGAGGATGGAACGGGAAAGCATGTTCCGAAACCCCGCCATTAACATAGATTGCAGAAGCTAAACCCCTGCTCAAACGTGCATAAAGTAATTCAAAAAGAAAGTAATTTGGACTGGAACAAATACATAACTAACAGGCCTTCTAAAAAGCCTATGTTCCGCAAATTACGGACCAACTCACAATTAAAACGATGACACACCACATGACGTTGCGCAAAAGGAGTGATCTAACTTGCGCAAAACAACGACAGACATAGCTAAGTGGAAATTGGTTACGATAAATGTAAAGTTGGATGAACGAATATATGAACGAATCCAGAAAAATGGCTGTAGATACTAGTAGAAGAAGATTTATTAATAAAAGATATTCTTTGAAGTACGTTGTTGTGTTCTCATATATATATATATATATATATATATATATATATATATATATATATATATATATATATATATATATATATATATATATATATACGTATATATATATATATATACATATATATATATATACGTATATATATATATATATATATATATGTATATATACACATACATATATACATATATACACATATATATACGTATATATACATATATATACGTATATATGTACATATATATATATGTATATATATATATACGATATATATGTATATATATATATATATATATACGTATATATGTATATATATATATATACATATATATATATATATATATATATATATACGTATATATATATATATATATATATATACGTATATATATATATATATATATATATATATATATATATATATATATATATATATATATATATATATATATATGTATATATATATGTATATATATATATATATATATATATATGTATATATATATATATGTATGTATATATATGTATATATATATATATACGTATATATATATATATATATATATACGTATATATATATATATATATATATATATGTATATATATATATATATACATATATATATACATATATATATATGTATATATATATATGTATATATATATATATATATATATATATATATATATATATATATATATATATATATATATACGTATCACACAAACAAGGATGATGGCTGTGTCCCTTTTATGGCCCGGCAAGGTTCATGTTACCAATCCCGGGTCGACTATCTTGAGCCCGTCGGTCGTCAAGCCGGAATTTCTATGGCTACGGGCCACGAATAACAAAATTCAACAAAAATTTACTAGTATCCAGGCGACGCCGACTCGACCAGACGCAACAAACACTCAATTGGATTGGCAACAAACCGAAGAGGAAAAAACAGAGGCGCATACGATGACCGAAATTTCGAAACAATATGGGCGTTCAACACTGCAATCCACACCTGCGGTGTTACCATGTGAAGAAAATAAATTGCGCAAAAAATGTGAAACGAAAGAATACACTCTTTCACGTAACAGCCAAAAATGCAAATAGTTGGGCAACTCTCAAGCCACCCATACAACAATGATCAGATCTCAGACATCACTTTGCAATACAGCGAGGAAGACCTTTACATGCAAACGGGCACACACACAGAGACATACGCATACACACTTAATACTCAGTCCATACATGAAATTGAAGTAAAACCGAGTCAGATATGTTGCCACTCACATAATCAAATGAAAGCCCAGAATGCATATAAATGAAAGATTGTAGAGCGAGGTTTAGTAATCTCGAAATAAATGGCCTTTATCCACTTTGTTATTAATGATTTTTTCTTCCTCAATTTAATATATATATATATATATATATATATATATATATATATATATACGTATTATACTATTAGTTTTATATATTAGTATATATTATTAAAAGAACATTATTGTAAATCTGTGCGGGCTGGATGCCAATTGAAAGATCTTCGCGTCTGAAATGTTTAGTTGTCGTTTAGCATGACACATGAATTTTATGCCTCTATAAATGCATACAACAATGAGTTTATGTAATGTCACGCATTTTTTCAACGTAAAGCAAATCAATTTTAAATAAAAAATGTATGAAAAATTAAAGCAAAGGTTTAGCAATGGTGTAAGAAAATGATTTTACAAGAAAATAGCAACAATATTGCACGTGTTGAATCTCTGCGAGTTGTGTTCACGGGTTGTAGCTTTGCACTAGCAGTTTCGCAAAGATCCGATTGATCCTCATTTCCAAGTATGCATTCGTTTCGTCTTCGTTCAGGCTGGGTACGGATTCTTCATTTTCTTCCGAAGGCTTCAACATCGTTCATACTAACCATTGGAAATAAGGTCCGATCTAACCTTCGTTGACTGTCAACAGATCTTTGCGAAACTGATAGTGCAAAGCGACAACCCGTGAACGCAAATCGCGGAGATTCAACATATGAAGCTCGCACTGCGCAAACATTTAAAGGATATTTGTAAGATTGCCAGTGAGCACGATTCAGTGCTATATCGCGCGTAGTTTCCAACCAAAAAACCGCGAACATTGGGGGTTATTGCCTTGAAGTATAGCTGGTGTTCTACAGCTGCACATCATTTATCCACACTTTCCTGTCTTAATATTAAGACGGATATCATCCTGTTAAGAGGTTACTTTTGTTAACTCTACATGGAAGAAATAAATTGTCAGTTATGCCATATGTGTATTTGTCTGTTTACTAACAATTATTTTGTTACGCCCAATAAGAATGTGCTTTTCTCTATTAAAGTGGGTCTTTCTCATATACTGCCATCTCTGTTCTAGCATAGCATTCATATTTGGCGAATTTTACTGAGATTGCCTCATTTTTAACACCATTATCCTTTGTAAGCCTTATGTTTCGACATCTCATACTGGGCGTCTTATGTATCCTTTTAGGTTATTATTTTAGTTAATCGTGGGCTATAGGAATCGCGGCAATTAGAATTACAAAATACGCGAGCTGTCCAAATATTTAACTAAAAAATTCTCTGCTTAAAGAATGAGCTGATTCTGGAAAGTGTTGTGGAATAATGAAAGCTAATTTGATTCTATCTTTATATATATATATATATATATATATATATATATATATATATATATATATATATATATATATATATATATATATGTCATACAATTATCAATGTCTTGATAGGTTGCTCTTTTTTTGGTAATTCCCAGGTCAGTACATCAATTATCAGCTGGAATCGTGTCATCCTGTTACATGGCCCTCCGGGTACCGGTAAAACCACTTTGTGTCGTGGTCTTGCAAACAAATTGGCAATTCGCCTGTCGCGATACTTCACCTCAACCAAACTAATTGAAATCAACACAGTGAATCTGATGTCAAAATGGTTTTCAGAGAGTGCTCGTTTGGTAGCGCAGATGTTCGCTTCTGTGATCGAGTACTTGGACATGCCGGATCATCTAGTTTGCCTTCTTGTGGATGAGGTGGAGAGCCTGACGGCCGTGCGTCAAGCCACCGCCAACAGCTGCGAGCCAAGTGACGCGATTCGTGTGGTGAACGCTGTACTAACCCAGATTGATCAGGTTAAATTATAACTACTATGCAACAGGACCTGAAAATAGATTTTGAATAATTTTTCATGTGTGCGAGGGGGTAGTTCCGGAAATAGATTATTTATATGAACTATTTTCGAATTTCAACTTAAAAATCTATACCTTTATTAGCTTTTGAGTTGTTCCATCAGTTTTGCTATCTTGTAATATCCATCATACCTGATCAAGTGTGCATGGTCTCATTCTCACGAAATGCAACAGTCGGTTAAGCATACTGTTGACAGATTTTTGGTTATGAAGAACTGATATATACGTTTTTGACTAGATATGGCCAACCTAGTAACATGTTGGTTCATATGGGATCGAAGGATATGCAAATGTAAGCTTGAATATCAGGTGAAATTGCGTCGACCTATGTGCTCCTCGCTTCCTCCATTGGAGACGTTAGCTTCAGTTTGTGCGATGGTTTCAGTTTCTCTAACCGTCGTTGAGCGCCTCTGGTGGCACTTAAGCTTTCAAATAATTTCTCAAATCAGGTGGGCAAGTGAAAAGAGTCTGGGCTGATTCAATCTCAATAGGCGACCTAGTTTTGATTTACATTCAGCAAAACTATCAATTTCATATTATTGTAATCAAGGTTGTGATCTGATATAAGCAACTTACCCATTAATTACTTACATATGTCAGTATAAACTAAGAATTGTATAGTGTAGAAAAGGCAATTCATCCAATGGACCGGTTTCGTCCTTATTGGGAACTTATCAGGTACTGGCCAGAATTTGCCGCGGACAGTGCTCACACCTGGGCACGTCTGCTTCGGAATCTGGTGCTCTAACCTCTGAGCCACCCTGCCGCACACTACATTGCACACAATTTTCAGTTATATACTAACTATTGTAACTTGGTTAGTCTATTTTTCATTTAGGTGGAGCTCATATGACATCCATCATCCACTTAAAGGAAAAATAGACTAACCAAGTTACATTAGTTAGTATATAACTGAAAATTATGTGCAATGTAGTGTGCGGCGGAGTGGCTCAGTGGTTAGAGCACCAGATTTCAAAGCAGACGTGCCCCGGTTCGAGCACTGTCTGCGGCAATTTCTGGCTAGTACATGATGAGTTCCCAATAAGGACGAAACCGGTCTAATGGATGAATTGCCTTTTCTACACTACACAATTCTTAGGTTATATTGACATATGTAAGTAATTAATGGGCCAGGAGCTTATATCAAGATCGCAACCTTGATTATAATAATTATTATCAGCGCCTGCGCAACCACTGTTTGTTTAATTATATCAATTTCATAGTTTTGCGGTAATGAAGCGTCAGCTGCCATATGATAATGTGATACTTCTTGGTGGTCGGCACTATGGCCTAAACCATTCCTCATTTTTTCAAGCTGACTGGTATATCCTGATTGTTTTACATAGATTTAATTATTCCAAGATAATCCATTCCCGATACGTGCATGCACATATGTTAAATATTCTCAACAAACTAATATAATCGAAGTGCTCTAGCAAGTCATATTGGCTACTGTAGCATGAATCCAGCCGATATTTTCTGGATACCGCCATTCTCTATGGTGTGCAGCCTGGAGTTCAGTTTTACTGCTCAGCTAATAATTAGCGTTAATAAGAGTAGTGATGAAATGAGTGCACGCGCTTCGGACGTGGAGGGAAAGTTTCGGATGTCACTGGGGTATCAAATCAAATACCTCTGGTGGATAGTCGTCATCAGCTTTGGGTGGTACACCATCTAAGCGAACGCTAATTGAATAAAAATCCTCTACCTCCACTTGAAACGTATGACATGTTGTTTTTCAATTATCACATGGCCATTCGTATTGCAATAAATAATGGTTCTATGCTGCATTGGCGAATGAGTCAAATAATCCTGGTCGCCTTATCTGCTGAAACAGCTACTGTAGATGAGGACTATAGTGGGATCTGTACGGTATAAGGGCTTCTATGCGATACGGCGGTGGTCTTATATCGTAGAGGACTCGAATATAAGTAAACAAAAAAGAGGATAATTCAAAACCTTCAATTGGAAGTTGGTTAGTACCTAATACCTGGTAAAACAATGTCAGTATAAACAGAATGTTTAATCTCATGTGGACATTCGTTCCGTGGTTTATTATTCTGGTCCTATTTGAACTAATTTTTTACTAGTTGCGCAGCCCCTAATACACACTTGCCTATATATATATATATATATATATATATATATATATATATATATATATATATATATATATATATATATATATATATATTAGTTCTCCGCAACAAACAGTATCTCACCGTTATATATTATATTGAATGATGTCATGATTACCGTTAAAAGTGATAGCTAATATCGATCTAGGCCAGAGTGTATGGATTTGCTGGAGTAATAAGTGTCCCGAAGTAGTTGGAATTATAAATTTTGTTTAAATTTCGTACGTTTTGAAATCCTTTGTGTTGGTGCCATGTGCCGACTCGACAACTATATTGTTGGTATCAGGCACTGACACAACAACCATTAGATTTGTACTCTTTACAGGCTCGGTGAATTGATTTTGAGGTCGCATTGTCGAAGACTTTATATGAAGTTAGCTCTACTACTGCAGGTTTACACATTCGTATAGGAGATTGTACCGTCCAATTGTCACATACTCCTCACCACAATATATAGTGTGTATAGGACGTAGTACCGGATCCTGTTGATGAGTCGCCAGTAAGCGCCAAACGAATATACATTTGAGATTATTCCTTCCGTTTATACTGACCTTGGTTTATCCTTCTGTTCCTATTTGAACTAATTTATTAATAGGTGTGCAACACCTAACACACAATTGCTTTCGTGTCTGTTGGACATTATGTTGAAGCGTGCATATGTCAATCGCCAATTTTGGTTTCTTCATTTAATCTATTGGACGATATCACCAGATATTTTGTCTTCGTCATAATTTGGTAACTTCGCAATATTTGTCAGAACTGCTACATACACTTGAATAATACTACCTTATTAACAGTGTCGCGGTTAAAATAGTGTTTACATTTTTGTGCATACATTTTATTTTTCTGTCATTTTCTTATTGTCGCCGTTAGCTGAAGCGCTATCCCAATGTGTTGGTGTTAGCCACCTCAAATGTCACTGGTGTGCTGGATCCGGCGTTTGTCGATCGTGCTGACATTTGTGCCTACGTGGGTCCACCGTCAGCTCCTGGCATCTATACAATTTATCGATCTTGTCTGCACGAAATGATGCGCGTCGGCCTGATTATCGCCGATTGTCCTGACCAAGGTGTTTGTGAAGAACCTCTGTCTAATGGCATTGACTATGACGCTTCGATGAAGGATACTCGTTCTGAGTCCAGTATTCATGTATGTAAATCGTTGACCTGCAAATCATAGCAATGAACTCATGAATTGCCTAGATTTCCGTATAACTAGGGACTCTACTGCTTATTATCAGTTTATTTTTGTTGTTTTCTATTTTTCAGAAGCCTCACTCTTGACATGGTTTCGAATTGTACTTCCCTACAATCTTATTAACATATTAACTACACATAAACATGAATGGGAGTTGACGCACAGTAGGCTCTACTAGAATTAAGACATACAACCGCCAAATTGAGGCAATCAATAGAATACTTGAGGACAAATAAAGACAATCCTAAGACCACTGTTCATTTAATAGGGAGATGTATGCTCTGATACTAGAGAGAGCACTGTCAGCTGTTTGTTTACGTATCCTGGCGCTAGTGGATGTTCTCAACGTAAATGTTGGCAGTCGGAAGTCCATTATTGGTTTAATAGTGAGAAGTATGCTCTGGAACTAGAGAGAGATCGTTATAAAATGATTGCTGACTTAGCCTGGTGCTAATTGTTATCCACATAGTGAAAGATGGCAACTGGAAATCCACTGTTCTTTTAATAGGGTGGATTATACTCTGACGGTAGAGACTTCGTTTCCAGCTGTTTGCTTTCTTTTTCTTTTGCTAGTTGATGTTTGCATGGTAAATGGTGGCAACCTGAAGTCCACTGTTTCTTTGATAGGGAGAATTATTCTTTGATACTCGAGAGGGCGTTGCCAGCTGTTTGCTTACGTATCTTGGCGCTATTTGATGTAGACATGGTAAATGAACGCAGCCGGAAGTCCACTATTCGTTTGATAGAAAGAAGTATGCTCTGAGATTAGGGAGAGAGCGTTATCAACTGATTGCTGGTTTAGCCTGGGGCTAGTGGATGTTCGCATGGTAAATGAAGGCAACCGGAAGTACACTTCGTTTGATAGAGAGAAGTATGCTCTGAGATAAGGGAGAGAGCGTTATCAACTGATTATTGATTTAGCCTGGTGCTAGTGGATGTTCGTATGGTAAATGAAGACCGCCGGAAATCCACTATTCGTTTAATAGAGAGGCGTATGCTCTGAGACTAGAGAGGGCACTACACAATGTTTGTTTACGTATTCTGGTGCTATTGGATGTTCGCATTGTAAATGCTGGAAGCCACCTGTAGAATTGACTGAAGTGTCCTGTGTTGTTTACAGAAATTGAATTCACGTATCAGTCTAGTTTACAAATAATTCAGGATATCGCTTCCATTTTCACGGGTTGGGGTTTGCTGGTCGTTAGGTTGAAAATGTCTATGGCTTCGAGCCAAGTTTCATCACATTCACGTACAATTCAATGATTGGCATGTCCAATAATTTCAACGACTCGTTAATTGTCATAGTATGATAGATGTATTATAAATATAACCTGAAACCTGAATCCGGTTATAACAACCCATGTTATATTGCTCATTGCTAACTAATAGCTTGTGCGGCAAGATCGATCAGTAGTTAGAACATTTGTTTACGTAGTAAACGTGCACAGGTTCGAGCCCTGTCCACGGCAAATTCTGGACATTATGTGAAGAGTTCCCAAATTAGGACGAAACCGGTCTACTGGATAAATTAACTTTTCTACATTACACAATACTTAGTTTCTACTGAAAAATGTATTGACATAATGAGTGAGGTGTTTATATCAAGATCGCAAGATTGATTTATGCAAGAGATTGATAATTTTCAATGCAGTCAAGCACAGTGTATGCGAGAGTATTCGAGGTGAAAGCCGCATATTTAATTTTGCTTTCCTTATATAATCATAGCTATTCGATTCTCATTCGTACTTTGATGATGACCATACGCGGTGTGACCTACGATAGTTTTGCTGTGTTGTACGACTGGTTAGATAAAATGGGATTGGTAATTACCTCACACTTGCGAACTTCTTCTAGAAAATGAAATTAATGTGCTCGTTCTCTTTTTCTGGTCATCCTTGGTAAGGCGATAACGCTTAGTCTTGACTGGTTTTTATTTTAAGGGTTTTATTTAATTTCTGAATTTAATTCAGATTTTCGTCTTTTGTATGCAGCTCACTTTTGTTGTGGAACGTTTACGAAACCATTAGTCTAATATTTGATCTTCTGCAGTACATATGTTTGTTGTTGTAAGCTAAATCTAGAGAGACTGTATAGGCTTCTGTTATGACGATGGGCAGTTTGATTTTGCTTTTATGATTTAGAATGACAAGCCAGGAATACTGAAGCCTATTTATCTAGGTCACTTCAACGAAGAAGATTGGCGTGCTACGTTTGACTTGACTAGTAATTTTATTTATAGAAGAAAATACTTGCTTGCAACTTTTTAAGCTTATAATCAACTTTGCAAGTTTTGTGGCTTTCTTTTAGGCACGTTGTTTCTCCTTTTTGACTCTATTTCCATAATAATTATTTTTTGTCATTTTATCATTCAGCATAGTCAACAGCATCAGCCGTATCAGTTCAGTGCCTCGCGACATCTTTTAAGTTATCGCACTCTGGCGGCGATGCAGTTTTCTCTCAGTCGTCTGTCAGCAGCTAGTTTAGCAGTATGGCGACTGGCCGAGGCAAGCGTTGGCATGAATGGCCGTACTCTACGCAAACTACCCTTGCTGGCGCACGCCTTCCACCTGAATCCATCGAAACAGATAAAATTTTCCGCACTAAACGATGACGCATTTGGTCCGGACCATCAACTGGACGAGACTTCTGCAGCCTTCAATGAAGTTAATTTACAACATCCTGGTAAAGATCTGTTTAATTTCTTTCGCTAATTTCTTATTTGTCAGGAGTCTGCGATTATGGAATCTCTCTTGTAAACATTCTACTTTTCATCGTGTATTTGGTTTCTATTACTAAACTACAACCATTATTGTATCAAAATAACAAGCTGACGCCTTATTGTTGCTTAGGTTGTAATTGAAAACTCTGCCGCCTATTCCTTGTAAAATAATAGGCTGAGTAAGTCTGCCTTCGCCTCATTTACCTGCCTGGTATACGATACTAACAGCAATGAAACGCCACCAGTGTAAACTAACAAGTCATCCGAGCAAACATGTTAAGGTTCAGTCTCCAGTGATGATGTGCTTTTGTTTAAATACATAGAAATGTAGACCACAGTCCTCCACGCATTGACCAACATTAGAGTCTGTTTTATATTTCTTAAAATCGTGTTTCGTCTATTTTACCACTGGAGCATCAACTAAGACTGCACGTGGCCCACTGTGTTAATAATAGTTAGTATTACGCCTCGATACTTTCCTTTTATACCAGCACTATTGGTGATAATGTTTCCAGGTTATGGTGGCATAGTATTTTTCGGGTCTAATGGTATATAACCATCATCCCGTTTCATGAGAAGCCTCGTTCTAGGCTTAACTATGTAGTAAACAGAGTTTTAAATGGATGGTGAAGAAACGCGAGCAAGCATGCCGGATGCGAGACAGACTTTCGCCTTCGGTATCCGGACAGATATTGGTCGTCAGCCGTGGTTGGCAGATAGCTTAAGAGAAGGAAACTCAAAGTAAAAACCATCCACCTAGGGCTGAGCGAACTAGTGCTATTATATCATTCACAAATAACCATGAATGCAATAATTTATCTATACCGCGTTGGCCGACGCGTAGGATAAAATGTGGTCGTCTTATTTGCTGAGTCGGTCAGGATAGATAAGAGAAGTCAGATAACTGCAAGCACCTTCATTTCAGATTTTGCCTCTTCTCCTTCACTTCCCTCTTCGCAATCTAACAATGGCTCTCACCTAGATGCTATGAATCTGGTGAATGTTAGTTTAATCACGGAGTCCAATGTTGGAATGCCAAGTATCGACAATAGTTCCAGTAAATTACCATTCATTAAACCCAGATCAGGTTTTCACGTCTTTGTATATATTATGCGATTATTAAAATAAATTAAGCAAAACGCGCTCTATAGCTTACTTCGAATAATTTACGATATGATTTGTTGGGCGTATCCTAAACTAGAATGTAGGATTTTGCGAGTATTAACGAACTGAGAACACCATCCGTATTTACGCGTTATCGGCTTGAAACCTCTGTTGGACATTAGGAAGTCCGTATTCTCCCTAGCTCACAAGATAAAGCTCGTTTAACTGAATGGATCCCTTTGAACAACCAACTTTGTGTAGTACACTTAAAGACATTTGGTGAAATCGATGCCAGGAAATTTATTCAACCTTGTCTATTCATTGTATTAGCACATGCTACCACCTAATGCATCACAAACTACAGCAAAGCCGCCTTCCACGTAAACCTAAGTTTCATACTAAGTAAAGCGAAATGTTCCGATATGGTCTTAGTCATAGCTGATGTAAATGCTTAAGTTCGGTGTGCCAGATATACTTTATGCGCAGTTCGCAGAGGTAATGGTGGACGACTGTTCAATAGCTGTTCGGAGCGTAGACTATGCTCAATTGGCACGAACCTCAAGTGTGATGTAAGGCGTTGCATAGCATGGTGTCCTCCTGTCCTTGGACAACTTTGTAATGAAACAGACCATGCCAAAATTGTTTGTAAATGGTGTGGTTTTTATCCATGACTGTCGTTTATAATGGAAACCTTATGTCGACTCGAACCTTGCAAATATCAGTTGTAGATTTTCAGTCACATTTTCCAGGAAGCTAAATAATAATAAACTTCAAATGGATGTATTCAAACTCGAACTGCCGTCTTAACAGTTAAAATAGTACGTGCGTAAAATAAATCTATATTGACTGGTCTTAATGGGGAAGTTACGAACTAACTATGGACGAAGATGAGATCCCATATGCGCAATGCAGATACTATTCTATGGGGGTATTGTAGACTCCCAAAGAACTAGTAATTAAGTCTCTGAAAAGTCTGTGGAGATTCCGGAAACAAGTTGCTATATTCCTAGTAGGTTGACTTATAATAATACTCATGGAGTGCTTGGATGCTAATTTAAGCACAGTCTGAATGTTAATCTTGAATCTTGTTGCATCAGAAAAGCTGAAGTGATGGAAAAAACTTTTACATAAGGTGACGGCCGTTATTTTCTCCAACCTATTTGCGTAATATATACGAGAATATTAGAAGTTAGCAAACCAATAATTAATTGTTAAAATAGTCTAGTAACCAATGAAATTTTTCATTTTTATACATTGGTTGAACACTTCCAAGGCCAATTTTAATGGGCACCTACGTCAGTCCTGATCTTTAAAAGTATGCCTGTGTGAACAATGCGGAGCTCTCATCTCGAATAATCACCAGAATTAGAAATACGTAATACAATATTATCTCTTAAACATCGCAAAGCTGCAGGCAGTTATGATCTTTTTCCGACCTTATTTGAGGATGATCACGACACAATTTAGTGGGCGTTGACCAATTGTTTCCATATTATATGAAATGAGGAGATAATTAATGCCGATGTATACTTACCTGTATAATTGGAGTATAATTTTCGCATTCATGCAGGCAATTGACTGACCCATAGTGGCTTTCTGGACCCTCGGTTGTTTCGGTGAATATTCCGAGATTTCCCCGTCATTTGGCACAAAATCCTACTAGACTCTGTACTGCCGGCGACAGATCGTTGGTTCTGTATACATTTCTATGTTATTTTTTTCATAATTTTGAAATAATATCTACCAGAAGCAATTTCTAAGCGAATAAATGTCTGTATTGAGCCCTTTTTTCCAGTTTTAATCTATAATGTGAGTTTTAGAACCGAGTCAAATAAAATTCGTGCCCAGTTTCGAGCCTTGTCCGCGGCAAATTCTGGATGGTAAGTTATGAGTTCCCAATAAGGACGAAACCGGTCTGCTAGATGAATTACCGTTTCTACACTATACAAGGCTTATTCTATACTGGCAAATTTGTATACGTAATGGTGCAGGTGTTTATATCAAGAACGCAATCTTGATTAATTGTTATCGTTACTCGCAAAACCAATGCTCGTTTAATAATATAAATGTTCAATTCAACACTACATCCCCATGTAGTGCGGTGTCTGTTCTATAATAGCAGATTGGGAATGGTTACTTGAAACTTCAGATCTAAAGGGATGCCATATAGGCTTCACCTTAAGTAAAGGCTATCCATGAAACATTAGTTTGCATATAACTGAAAATTGCGTGTTGTGTGCAGCAATGTGGCTCAGTTGTGAGAGCACCGAATTCCGAAGCAAACGTGCCCAGGTTCGAGCCCTGTCCGCGGCAAATTCTGGCCAGTACTTGATGAGTTCCCAATAAGGACGAAACTGGTCTGCTGGACGAATTGCCTTTTCTTCACTATACAATTCTTAGTTTATACTGACATATGTAAGTAATTAATGGGTACCGTGTTTATATCAAGATCGTAACCTTTATTTTTAAAATTCGTTAGTTGTCTTAATTGTGCAGCGATTGTATGATTAGTTGTGTTTTTTTATATTTCTAGTGTACGAGGATGAGCACAGTACGTCAATTTCAACTCAAGTGACTTTGAGCGAGTTTGTCAGGGCTCTTCGTTCTGCAGTGGCGAGTTACTTTGCAGAGCATAGCAAGCTCGGTTCCACAACTCGGGTTGGTCAACAAATGCTGGCGCCTACTTCCTAGCCTGCACGTGCTGTATTCCACTGTATCGTTGTTAAAAGAGATCGGTTTAATGATTCATAAGATAATGCTCATCTAATCCTTGCTAAAGTTGAAACACGCCTTGTTAACGTTTTTCATATTTCAAAAAGATTTGATTCTAAGATTTTTTTGGTTAAATAAAAATATTTGTATCAAATTATTGTTTTGAATTTAAATCTCCTTTTACATCTATACTTGCATATATATTCATAGAATCCACAGTCCCGAATAGAACATGTGTCTATAAGTGTATGAATGAAAGAAAAAATGGATGTGAACGAGAGAGGAAGAGAATGGGTGAGAGAGATAGGCAGAGAGAGATACAAAGGGAAGAGTTAGTGTGAGTCAGGTAGAAAGGGCTAGTTGGAGAGACATAGAAAGTGACTGATTGGGGCAGAGAGAGAGATATATATAGGTAGAAAGAGAGGGAGTGAGAGAGGAAAGAAGCAAAGGTAGTGATTGGGGCATACACAGAGAGAAAGAGCATGAACATCATTTACTGTTAATATTAGGGACTTAAATTAAGGTTTAAATATAACATATTTCCAATCTTTTTTCTCGTCCAAGTTAAATTGGGTTGTTAAGCCGTCTGTAGGCCAGAAAGAGTCTTTAAATTAGTTGTAAATGTGGCTCAAATAAGAAGGACTGAACGAAACTACAGGCTGGCTTAAAATTTGCTCTGTGCAATTAATGTCTAACGTGTAATTTCCAGTAACGCCGCAGTATTTAGCATTTAAAACTCCCAAACTATGCTCATTTCGTTCTACTGCATTTTCAATGTTCAAAACTAATTCTTGCATTATTACCTGATCTTTGTCCTGACTTGCAATTAATTGTTTCAAGTTCTTCATTTCATCGGAACATTTTCGGGCACCATGTCCGGTTTATTCTCCAACCCACGGCTAATCAAATTGTATAAATACAAACTAATAACACGCGTGTGAAATTAAATTTATGCCGCTCCATTTATACTTATATTTATTACACACACTCGTGCATCAATCTAAATGGCACTAAAATACTGAATGTTAATTTTCCCTTTGTGATAAGCTGGTGTATAGAATAAGATAGCACAAAATCCAAATGATAGGTTACAAGGGCAAGTACCATTATTGATTTATATGTTTGTTAATTTGGAATTGAATCCGGAACACGGTAACAATCTCATACAACAAGGCACAGTTGTAGCCAGAGTCCATACTTTGTTAAAAGTGTATAAACCTTATAACGAAGGTTTGATTTATTATTAATGTTCAGCACTTCCAACAATTAAAATTTCCAAGTTTCTATGTCATATAATGAGGAAGTACTCCTAATTCTTGGATCATAAATTGATGAATTCGTATCAGCTGGTTTAAGCTGGGGATAAATTTGTACTAGATGGAGGTTAAAGATGGGCCAGCTTAGATGCAATATGCATGCACACATATAAACTGGTACCTGGATTGTTTTCGACGTTCTCTTTTTAGTTATCCGTTCATATTAAAAAGTAAAGTCACGACTGGTTACATTTGGGAAATAGTTTTATGAGTACGTTGGAGGAGTCCTGATGAGACCTGATAGTTGTCGGCTCTATGAAAAAGGAAAACATCCTTATGCAATTAAATAATAATTGATTGCGCGGGTGGTGGTAGCAATTCTTTAAATCAAGTTTGCGAGCTTGAAGTAAACCCTAATCCCATTGCATTTAACCAGTCTTCGAACAACATATTAAAACTAACGTCTCTGTGCACTATTTGTTAAAAATCTTTTACATAATGCAACTATGATGCTCAAATAGTATATACAGTTCTAGGAGGATATATTTGTGATCTGGAATCAATAATTAATAAAATCAAGTTTGCGATTTTGATTATAAATGCCTATCCCGTTGTGTACATACATTTGCCAGTATTAACTAAGCATTGTATAATGTAGAAACTGTAATTCGTTCATTCAAATTCTGAACTCCAGACTAAACAGGAAAGTATAAGCAATAGCATTGAAATAGAACATAATAACCGTTTAAGCCAGCTCTTTGCCCTGAAAATAAATATCTAAAAGTAAAAAAGTGAACCGTGCCCATCGGATGGTATGAAATGCTCCCCAACAAATTCGGTAATCTCTTGGATGTTTGTGAAACCGTGCACCCAGTCGATGTAAGAAGCCCAGACCAGAGAACTGCATGTAAATATAAACATGTTATTAGATCTGATCATCAATGTCATCCTGTGCAGACGGCACACATTTAACTGGGGCTAATGTAGACTAATAACGATATGCAGTCGTAATAGAACGACGAAATTATTTAGAAGATTATTTTACATTAAGCTAGCAGATGATAATATGAGTAAAATAATCTTGGAAAAATCACTAGGCTCCATTTGGAGCACAGATTAAACTGATGGTGGAAAGCGACGATTGAAGCAGAGGATTAGGAATATTGGTCTAAAATGAGCTTAGATGTGTCGTTAGAAAATTAATACTTGTTAATCTATTATTTACAGTCGAATCATTCAAACTTTCATCCTTTATTAATTATCTTATTGGATCTTTATATGTTTTGCCTTTTTTCATATTTCCTTACAATAATACTTTTCCGTTAGGCAACTTCCTTGTCTGACCTTCATTTACTTTAGCTTTATGTTTTAATTAAGTTTTTCTCTTTTACTAACTTCTTGATCACTTAGTACGAGCGTGTTTGCATTACGTGGCTGCCTTCCTCGACCACCGAGGTCAACATTTATCATGTCTTATCACATGGTAAAGATAAAACTATTAGTCTGACGCGATTAAATGGGAAATTAATATTCAGTCATTGTAGTTTCACTGAGATGAATATATGCGTGTGAAAAAATTCTGGCCAGTACATGATGAGTTCCCAATAAGGACGAAACCAGTCTACTGGATGAATTTCCTTTTCTACACTATACAATTCTTAGTTTATACTGACATATGTAAAGTAATTAATGGGTCAGGTGTTTATATCAAGACCGCAACCTTGATTATAATAATTTTAAATGTAACATGTTTGGAAGAATTTTTGCGCACTGCGAGCTTCATATGATGAATTTCCGTGAGTTACGTTCGCGGAATGTTGCTTTGCATTATCAGTTTCACAAAGATCCGAGTGATCACTATTTTCCGGTATGCTTCTGTTTAGTCTTCGATCAGGCTGGGTGCGCATTCGTCCTTTCTTTGAGAGCTTCAACATCGTTCATACTAGCGTGTTTAACACCGCATTTGCAATGGTTAATATGAATTATGAAAGGGTGGAATACGCACCCAGCCTGATCGAAGACAATACAGATGCATTCTAGAAAATGCTGATCACTCTGATATTTGTGAAACTGATAGTGCAAAGCAATAACCCGCGAACGCAATTCACGGAAATTCATCATTAAAAATGTAGAAGTTCAAAAGATATTTCACACATTCTGATTATTTCTTTAAATCAAGTTTGCGAGCTTCAAGTAAACACCAATCCCATTGTATTTAATCAGTCGTCGAACAACATAGCAAAATAATCGTCAGTCACGTACTGACGCTTGCGGCCTTCCATGAACATCATCGGAGGGCGACGGCAAACTGACTAGCAATGATCAAACCACAACGCATGTATATGTAAAGCAAAATTGAATATGCGGCTCTCACCTATAATAGTCTTGCGTAAATTGTACTTGACTTGACATGTCGGGTGCAGTCACGAACATCATCATTTTGTGGATTTCGCGAAATATATATATATATATATATATATATATAAATCAATTAAGCAATCATTAATAGTAGGTGGTTAAAAACAATGGGATCAGTGTTTGCTTCAAACCTATGGCTTTATTTAAGAATTGTTCACCGCCCGCGAAATTAGTGATAGTTTAATTGTATTACCTATTTATATATGTGGCGAAAGCTGCAAAAAGTTAACGCTCGTGACTGCATGGAAATTGTGCAGCCAACATTTCCAGTCAAATGCAATGTACACGAGACTACTAAACGTGACTGCCGCATATCTAATTTTACTTTCCATATATATGTAATGCGATTTGATTCTCGCTGGTCAGTTTGCCGTCGTATTCTGATGACGATCAGGTTAGGTCGAAACGCGACAGTACGCGTGACTGACGGTAGTTTTACTATCTTGTTCGATGACTGGTTAAATATAATGGGATCGGTGTTTACTTCAAGCTCGCAAACTTGATTTAAAGATTTGGTACCACCACCCACGCAGTGAATGCCAGTTTAATTGTATTTCCTATATATATATAGATATATATATATATATATATATATATATATATATGATTTGTTTGAATTTATACTGTTTGATGAGCAGCGGACTTAAGGAGGATACTGCAAATGTCCGAAAATTTATCGCTTAAAGGAGGAAGTGTGAAAAATTAATTGTTAGTTAAAACAAGGATCGGGTGATTTTTTAACACCCAGCATCGCAAACGTTTTTACTGTTAAACAATAGTTAGGTATTCCAAATGAATTTTGTTTAAATATGCTTCAGTTCCTCTGTAAAATTTGAAATTTTGTTTAATTGAATTATTTTGACTAGATAAGTACTGATATTTATTTTTTCACCTTCTTCTCTATTGTCTCTCTCCAAAATTTTACTTATGGCTCCGGGAGGTAACATTTGAAAACGTAATTCTAACCTTTTTCATGTGGCCCTTAAGTGCTCTTTATTTGGATCAGCAAACACTTCACTGAATTGTAAATGGTTGTTTTTAGAAATGCCTTCTGTCAATAATTTCAGCTCTAGCTGTGTTTTGCTCCACTTCTTGTCTGCCATTCATTGCTACACTTATTGCCTTGTGTTTGCCAATCATTTACGATTTTGTGGCAAAAATTGGAACTAATCTGTTCTGATGCTCTTCCGTTATAGGCAGGGTCTCTGTTTCTTTTTCTAAGCGATTAATTTTAACGAAATTTGTGTTAATTATTCTGTAGGATAGAATTAAAATCCTCGATCACATAAAAGTTTACATCCTATTAGCAGTTGCCTCATTCGCTGACTCTCCGCGAGTTGTGTTCGCGGGTTGTTACTTTGAACTGTAAGTTTCGCAAAGATCTGATTGAATCCCATATACAAGTACGCATCGATCTGGTCTTCGTTTTGGCTGGGTGCAGATTCGTCCCTTTCTTCCGAAGGCTTCAGCATCGTTCATACTAACCACTGGAAATGAGTTACGATCTAATCTTCGTTGACTGGCGACGTTTCGGAACTTAATTTCCAGTTCCATCATCAGCCCACTATACACAGAACAATACTCAAAATAGCAGATTTAAGCCTCATTCGTTTCTAAAGTTGCATGTCATTCCGTGGTCGAATAATAGGCTACTGCTTTAGTTAATTTTAGCGTGCACACAAGAAGATACTTATTTAAATCAAGTTTTTGAATTTGAGTAAGCACAAATTCACTTTTGTTTACCGATCTAAACATATAAATCAAAACTACTGTCAGTGCCACGTGCAGGGTTGTTTAAAATTTAAATAAAACTTGTTTTTACTTGAAGAATACATACTTACCTTTTAATAAATGATCATCATCGATACCTGGAAAAGCTATAAACAAGACTTAATGAAAAATGCGTGACTCATATTTCAGCGAAGTAAAATGAAAGGATGACAGGCGAAGCTAGACAACAACTCTAAAAAAGCCACTTTTTCCCGATCATATAATATATATATATATATATATATATATATATATATATATATATATATATATATATATATATATATATATCAAAACTACGGCCAGTGACATGCACTTGGACGTATCGACCTTAAAAGGGAATAATCAGTACAGCATGCCAATGTAACCAATTGGGATCACGCCTCAATTAGTTACGCTGGGAAGAGGACAGCTATTTGAATCAAATTTGCGGACTTTAAATTGGAATCCGCAATTATAACTAGTTGCACAAAGGTGACACAGTATCGTGATTTGTTCGTATCGCTTCTATGTGACCTTCCATGGTCATCCTCAGGGTATGACGTGAAACTGACGGACAGAGACTAACCAACATTGTTACTTTAGTGTATTGATCAAAGCGCAAGCAATTACGGTGGTAGCCTAGTTGGTAAAATAGACGTCTAGCTCTGAGTGTTACCTAGTAATATCGATACGCCTCAATACATGTCACTGGCAGTAGTTTTGACGACACAAATTAATTGCCGACATATTGCGTAAATTAAATTAAATTTTATTTACGTTGCACCAATGAGAAAAAAGCGAAACTTGCCATTAACCAATAGTGTGCAAGTAGACTATGGCATGGCTATTTAAGCACAGCAAATTTACCATGTAGTTCAGTTGTCGCATTTGCCTTCTGCTTTGCGTTACGTGTGCGTGCTGTCGGCTGTCATTACCTACGCTGGTTACTGGATTTGTTTTACCAACAATTGGCAACATCCGTGACTCATCTTGTTGCGGTACAACCAGCGAGACCAGCCAATTAATGCAGAACTTAAACGAAGTTTTCCACATCGAGATTACAACGCAACAACAGAAGGAACCACAGCCAGAGTCAACCCAAGGCTCTAGGACATCTACACACTCGGCATTTGCCGGAGAACGCACGACCGGCCCTGTTAAGGGCCCCCTATCAGAACAATAACTCTATCCATAGCACCTTAACCGAGTTTGTAACGTCGTACGGCATTTACTTGAAGCCGGGGCGTTTACAGCTCTTATTTATTTTAATTACAAAAGTATTACTTATTGTCTGCCCCAATATATACGGTCTACATGCTCAATCTCTAATACTCAAATGTATAGACAAACGTATTAATGTCACCACTCTCCCGAACACAACCACCTATAGACATATTTGTACTCCAATAAAGTGATATTTTTGAATAACTATGCGCAAACCATATGGATAGACATACACACCTATCCTTAATGTCTCCATTTTAGTGCTGTTCCGCAAGCGTATAAGGAATATCAAAATTTTGATTTCAATATTGCAGTAATCCTCAAATACCCTAGTTTACCGAATCCCATCCTGCTTGCAAAAGGTTTTAGAGAGAGTTCAGTAAAACTGTTGAAATAAAATAGTATATTATTCTTTCGCTTCGACTAGACCAAAAAAGGAGTTTACACAAACGAAACGTATCTCAAACAAATACATATTTAAACTTATATCCTATATAATCTTGTTTGCCCATTTAAAAATATCTAAGTTTAAACTACATACTACATATCTATGCATATATATATATATATATATATATATATATATATATATATATATATATATATATATATATTATATATTAGAATTTTTTTAATTAAAAAAGAAATTATTACTTACTTATTTTATTTATATATACCCACATCTTATAAAATTATCCATTTATATATACGTCAACATGCTATATCTTATGTATACATAGATAGATATAAACAACCATGTTGGTTCTGGTCACAACTGAACCAATTTGTTACTAGGTTCGCAAAACCTAATACATACAACCATGTTGGTTATTTCCATATCTTTTAGAAATATCTATATACCTCTCATATATATATACGTGTATACACCATGTATAATATGAATATCCTACAAGCAACACTGCGAGTCACTTTACGGATAAATTATATTAGTCAAAACGCATTTGTTAATATTTATATATCTATTTTTTAGTCTATGTATGTATAGGCCTCTCTCTCTCTCTCTCTATATATATATATGTATATATATATATATATAGCATATATATGTATCTATAAGCAATGCAATGGGTTCTTTGAACTTCACGTACCTACAATGCACACTGAGTGTATAGTATACTTACTTTACATATATATGCACATATATATTATATATCTCACATATATTATATAATATATAATATATCAAATATATATAATATGACGTCTACGCCCTATACATATTTATTGTATATCTCAATCCACATAATCAAACATGTGAGTTCTTCTCAAATTATATAAAAATCTAAATATTCTTCTACATATATATTGCGAATATCTAAATAAGCATTTAAGCAACCATGTGAGTTCACCCCACATCTTATATGCATATTTATGTCTCTGCATAATAAGTATATAAATATAGACACACATATCTACAAAGTATATTTAGAAAAACATATAAGCAACAATGTGAGTTTCTCTCACATCTTATATAAATCAAAAATGTTCATCATCATCATCCTTGTCATAATATATAATATATATATATATATTTATGTGTGTGTGTGTGTGTGTGTGTAATCTGCATATCTAAATAAACATATAAGCAACCATGTGAGGTCCACCCGTATATTATTTAAATATTTACATTTCACCCATCAATAAATCTATATATATATATATATATATATATATATATATATATATAGCACACAACAGGTTCTTTGAACTTCAGTACCTACAATTCATCCTGAGTGTATAATATATTTACTTTACATATATATTTATATTCGCATACTCACATATACAAGTCTACATAATATATATATATATATATATATATATATATATATATATAATGTATATCTCAATCCACATAAGCAACCATGTGAGTTCTTCTCACCTTATATATAAAATCTAAATATTCTTCTACATATATATTGCGAATATCTAAATAAGCATTTAAGCAACCATGTGAGTTCACCCCACATCTTATATGAATATTTAAAATCATTCATGGATGTCTCTGCATAATATGTATATACATATAATATAGATACACATATCTGTTAAGTATATTTAGATAAACATATAAGCAACAATGTGAGTTTCTCTCACATCTTATATAAATCGAAAATATTCATCATATATATATATATATATATATATATATATATATATATATATATATATGTATGTGTGTGTGTGTGTGTGTAATCTGCATATCTAAATAGACATTTAAGCAACCATGTGAGGTCCACCCAGATATTATTTAAATATTTACATTTCCATCCATCAATAAATTTCTTATATATATATATATATATATATATATATATATATATATATATATATATATATATATATATAATCTGCATATTTAAATATTTACATTTCACTCCATCAATAAATTTATATAAATGCATATATATATATATATATATATATATATGTAAGTCTACATATAAGTAACTATGTAAGTTCCCCCGACAGCACACGATTTACTATAAATATTACCAAATTACTCCATCTAATTTGTTCCGTTTTCTATCTCAAATTCATAGTCGCGGTCTCTTAGTTGGATTTATTATTAACTCTGATTCCTCCAATCTACGTTTCCTTCTATTCGAGAAGGCTTCATTAAATATGGGGCCTAATGATTTTTCTACAGATGTCATATTCATGACGTTCATTCCTGATTTTATTTCAATTGATTCCCTAATCAACCTGGTTAATCTATTTCGGTTACATAGTGCAATCCGTTTACAGCCATCCCAGTTTATCTGATGACCTGTCTCCATTGAGTGCCTGGCTAGATCTGATCTATGACTATGTCTATATTTGCATGCAGTTTTATGTTCCCCTCTACGTACCTTTATTGGACGCATGGTTTCACCTATATACCTGAGTTTGCAATCTTTACAAGGTATCTCATAAACCCCTGATGTGTTGAGCGGTTCTATTTTTTCTTTCTGATTCGGTAGCTTATTGCCTATTGTAACTGATTGTCTTAACACTGTTCTTATGTTGTATATATGATGGGCATACAGCTATTTATAAAGATGTGGGAATAACCCACATGGTTGTTTATATACTTATCTATATATGCATAAGATATAACATTTGGACCTTTATATATAAGGATATTTTTATAAGATGGGGGTATATATAAATATAAAAAATTAAATTACTAAAATGTAAATAAAAATAAACTTTAGTGCTAATTTATTATATATATATATATATATATATATATATATATATATATGTACATGGTTTTGACACAGATATTTAAATGAAAAAAATTCAATTTATATGATTATAAAAATGTATTTGGTTGAGATGCGATTCGTTAGTGTAGGCTCCGTGTTCGATCTTGTTCAAAAGATAGAATAATACCATAATCGTTCAACAGTTTTATTCACCTTTCTCTCTATTACCTATTGCAAACAGGATGGGATTAGGTAACCTGGGGTATTTAAGGATTACTGCAATATTGAAATAAAAATTTTGTTGATCCTTATACGCGTCCGGAACAGAAATTAAAAATAGAGACATCATTGATAGGGATTGCTTATAGTTATTCTAAAAATGTCACTTTAGTGGAGTACATATATGTGTATATAGATGGTTGTGTGTGACGAGGGGGGACATGGATAAGTTAGTCTATACATTTGAGTATTAGAGATTAGGTATGAAGACCGGATATTAGGGCAGACAATAAAAAATACTTTTGGAATTAAAATAAAAATAAATAGATCTTAAACGAACATTGATGGCGCTGGTGGTGATAACAATTATTATAATCAAGGTTGCAATGTGGTATAAAGACCCTGACTTATTAATTACTTACATATGTCAGTATAAACCCAAGAATTGTATAGTGTAGAAAAGGAAATTCATCCGGTAGACCGGTTTCGTCTTATTGGGAACTCATCATGTACTGGCCAGAATTTTGCCGCGGACAGGACTCGAACCTGGGCACGTCTGCTTTGGAACCTGGTGCTCTAACCATTAAGCCATCCTGCCGCACACTACACTGCACACAATTTTCAGTTATATACTAACTATTGTAACCTGGTTAGTCTATTTTTCCTTTAAATAGATAATGGATACCATATGAGGTCCACCTAAAGGAAAAATAAACTAACCAAGTTACATTAGTTAGTATATAACTGAAAATTGTGTGCAGAGTTGCGTCCGGCAGGATGACTCGGTGGTTAGAGCACCAGATTCTGGAGCAGATTTGTACAGGTTCGAGCTTCTGCGAAAGCCGGCCAATTTTGTTGAATTCCCAATTTGGACGAAACCGGTCTACTGGTTAGATTGCTGTATGTGTGTTCCTGTTTTTATGTAACGGTCTTTCTCGCTGCATTGCAAAATGATATCTGAGATCTGGTTATTCTTGTATTAAAGGCTTCAGGGTTAACCAACTGATCGCATTGTTGGCTGTTACGTGTACGAATTTAATATTTCCGTGTGTAGTCTTTCGTTTCCCTTTGTTCCGTATTTTTGTTTGCTCCACGTGGTAACAGCGCAAGTGCGGATTGCGGTGTTGAATGCTCATATTGTTTCGAAATTTCTGTCTCCGTGTGTGCAGCTGCTTTATCCTCTTCAGATTGTTGCCAATCCAATCTAATGTTTTTGAGTCTGGTCGAGATGTACTGGCCAGTACATGATGAGTTCCCAATAAGGACGAAACCGGTCTACTGGATGAATTGCGTTTTCTACACTATACAACTCTTAGTTTATACTGACATATGTAAGCAATTAATGGGTTAGGTGTTTATATCAAGACCGCAACCTTGATTTTAATAATTGTTATCGCAACCAATGTTCGTTTACTCCAATCGAATGTTTGTTGAGTCTGGTCGTGGGGGTGTTTGGTCTTGCCTGGATGCTAGTAAATTGTTGTTCGATTGTGTGATTCGTGGCCATTCGATTAGAATATCATGTGGATGAAACTTTGGAATATTTGGGCCGCGTGTTTGTTTTTTTGTATAAGGGTTCATAAATATATAATAATCTTTATGATTTTGCTTTATATAGAATTGAGAAATTGATCAAATTGACCGGGTGCCCCGTTTCCAATATATGATCGGAAATAACTGATTTTCCTGATGGTGTTAGGCCTTTTTTTAATCAATTTCTGCGGTAAATGTTGCTGGATTCTGTTAATCTATTGCTTCTTCGTACGTCCAATATATGTGCTACCGCACATACATGAGAATTTGTAGACTATGAATGATTTGGAGAGCACTGGTAATTGATTTTGGCATCCAACCTTATGATTCTCTGTTCGCTAAATTAATTTTAACACTGGCAAAATTCTTCTTAGATATTCTATTCAGCTGCGTGCAATTATTGATGTCGGTACGTCGCCTCTAAATGGTAAGTTTAGGAAAACCTGCTTGACGGTCTTTCAACCAATACGCAATATCATAAACGCAAACACTATCGAGGACTCCTTCGAGCTAGAAGATGAACTGAAGGAGACGTCTCATCCTTATTTACGAACATTCCACTGGATAAGACAACGACGATCTTGTGTGACCTGATTAAAAATGAGTTTTACGATTTTCCTATAGACACCAATGACATCAAAGACCTCATATTAGCATGTACAAAAAACGTGCAATTTACATTTGAAGGGAAATACTACCGTCAGATCAATGGTGTAGCTATGGGAAGCTGCATTGCACCCCTCCTGGCAGATGTATACATGCATCATCTTGAAAAAACGAGCCTAAAATGTATAATTGACCAGTGCGCACTCTACAAAAGGTATGTAGATGATATATTATTGTTCATCCCAGAAGCAGCAGACCCATCCGAAATCCTCAAGCAAGCCAATGGAGCCGATCCAGACATCAAATTCACTCTCGAGGTAGAGAAAGACAATAGTTTTCCCTTCCTTGACATCAAACTCACTCGAGAAGAAAATGGTGATTTGACACTGGCCATACATAGAAAATCCACTTTCACCGGGCAATACATTCATTACAACAGCAGTGTGCCAAAATCCCACAAAAGAAACTTAGTTAACAACCTAGCAAACAGAATCAGGAAGATCTGCTCTGAACACAAGATCGAGGAAGAACTGGGCTACCTGAGGAAAATTTTGCTAATGAACAACTACCCAGAGCGGTTCATTGATGTCAACATCAGACCACGGCAGATTCGCACTAGAGAGGATACCGTCAAGCAGGTTTTCCTAAACTTACCATTTAGAGGCGACGTACCGACCTCAATAATTGCACGGCGGCTAAATAGAATAACTAAGGAGAATTTTCCCAGTGTTAAAGTTAATATCACATTTAGCACACAGAGAATCATGAGGTTGGATGCCAAAGATCAATTGCCAATTCTCTCCAAATCATTCATAGTCTACAAATTCTCATGTATGTGCGGTAGCACATATATTGGACGTACGAAGAAGCAATTGATCAACAGAATCCAGCAACATTTACCGCAGAAATTGATTAAAAAGGCTTGGCACCGTCAGGAAAATCAGCTATTTCCGATCATATATTGGAAACGGGGCACCCAGTCAATTTGACCAATTTCTCAATTCTACATAAAGCAAAATCAGAAAAATTATTATATATTTATGAAGCCCTTTATATAAAACAACAAACACCTGGCCTAAATATTCAAAAGTTTCATCAACATGATATTCTAATCGACTGGCCACGAATCACAAAATCCAACAACAATTTACTAGCATCCAGGCAAGACCAAACACCCCCTCGACCAGACTCAACAAACATTCGATCGGATTGGCAACAAACTGAAGGGGAAAAACAGCTGCACATACGGAGACAGAAATTTCGAAACAATATGAGCATTCAACACTGCAATCCGCACCTGCGCTGTTACCAAGTGGAGAAAACAAAATTGCGGAACAAGGGGAAACGAAAGACTACACTCGGAAATATAACATTCGTACACGCAACAGCCAACAATGCGATCAGTTGGTTAACCCTGGAGCCTTCAATGCAAGAATAACCAGATCTCAGATATCATTTCGAAATGCAGCGAGAAGGACTTATACATGCAAACAGGACCACACGCACAGACACAAACGCATACACACATTAATCAGCCCAAACAAGAAATGGAAGTAAAACGGAGTCAGATTTGTTGCCAACCACATAATCAAATATAAACCAGAATGCATATAAATGAAAGATTATAACGTGAAATTTATTCTCGAAATAAATGGCCATTATCCACTTTGTTAAAAACGTATTTTATCTTCCTATTTAGAAATATATATATATATATATATATATATATATATATATATATATATATATAGTATAAAATCGGTAAAGCGACTCTTTGTAGAGTTTTCGTCTAGCTACGGTTGCCATCCTTACATTTTTCTTAGGTGTAATATGAGTTGCGTATTTTCCATGAAGTCTTGTTTATACCTTTTCTAGGTGTCGATGACGACTATTTATTAGAAGAAAGTATGTAGGCTTCAAGCAAACACAACTTCCATTTTAATATAATTGCAGACTCTAGTAAGACTGCTCCCGTTTAAATACAATATGCATTTCGAGCTTCCAGTTACATCATCAGCGAATGATGGCCTACTGATTAACGAGGATTAAACCCGTGTTCATCCTATGTTTTGGAAACCGAAAATGAGCCTTTCATTATTCACGACTACAGTGTCCGTTGAAGATCCTTTTTGCAGATGTAGGTATTTCTTGTTTGCGCTAATGAAATATGCATGCTGTACATTCCATTGTACAACCGCTGATTGTACGCGTGTTATTAAGGTTTATTAATTAATAATCGAGGTTATGATCGTGACATAAACACCTGACCCAGTATAAACATAATGGGTCAGGTGTTTATATGAAGATCGCAAAGTAATTGGTACCACCGCTCGCGCAGCCAATGTTCGTTTGATGAGGTTTATTGCTTTAAATCCAGTTTGCAGACTTGAGGTAAACACCTATCCCATTTAATTTAACCAGTATTTTAAACATGGCATAACGTCCGCCAGTTACGCGTTTTGATGCGATCCTACCTTCCATGACAGGCGTCATTGGAGGGTGACCATCAGAATAACAAGAACCAAACCGAAACATTTATGATGTGCTGATAAGAAGTAATGTGGCTCGCACACTTAATGGTTTGACATACCTGCTACCTGACTGTATATTCGTATGCACAGTTTACAGGCAGTCAGAATCATCAATTTTTCGCCATTCTCTCCACATTTAAATAAGTTATTCATTGAATGGACATTTATTGACAATTTTACATGAAGAAATTCTATTTTATAATTTCCTATTTTTGTCTATGCTGACTTTGTTATATCCGTCTGGTCTTATTTGAACTCATTTATTACTTTAACTATAATTAAGGTTGCGAACTTGATATAAACACCTGACCCATTAATTACTTACATATGTCAGTATAAGCTAAGAATTGTATAGTGTAGAAAAGGCAATTCATCCAGTAGACCGGTTTCGTCCTTATTGGGAACTCATCAAGTACTGGCCAGAATTTGCCGCGGACGGGATACGAACCTGGGCACGATGGCTTCGGAATCTGTTGCTCTAAACACTGAGCTATCCTGCCGCACACTACACTACACACAATTTTCAGTTATATACTAACTAATGTAACTTGGTTAGTCAATTTTTCCTTAAGGTGGAGCTCATATGGCATCCATTTAGACCCAAAGTTCCAACTAACCATGCCCAATCTGTCATTACTGAACAGACACCACATTACATGGGGAAGTGGTATTGAAGTGAACATTTATATAATTAAACGAACATTGGTTGCGCGGGTGGTGATAGCAATTATTATAATCAAGGTTGCGGTCTTGATATAAACACCTGACCCATTAATTACTTACATATGTCAGTATAAACTAAGAATTGTATAGTGAAGAAAAGGCAATTCATCCAGTAGACCGGTTTCGTCCTTATTGGGAACTAAAAGTTTTGTGTAGTATGCGCCAGAGTGGATCAGTGGGTAGAGCACCTGATTCCGAAGCAGACGTGCCCTGGTTTGAGACTTGTCCGCAGCAAATTCTGGCCAGTACGTGATGAGGTCGCAATAAGGACGGAACCGGTCTACTGGACGAATTTCCTTTTCTATACTATAAAATTATTAGTTTATACCGACAAATGTATGTATTTAATGGGTCAGGTTTTTATATCAAGTTCGCATCCTTGATTATAGTAAATATTATCACCGCCCGCGCAACCAATTTTCATTTAAATATATAAACAGTTTATTACTTGGTAAGCAATACCTAATGCATGACTGCTCGGATTGTTCAAAAAGGCATTTCTTCCAATCACGTTTGTGAGCTTAATATCAATGCCAATCTCAATTTTTAACCTGTCACACAGTAAAAGTTAACATTAGTCAGTTACACATATTGATGTGTTTCGGTATTCTATGGTCATCGTCGGCATTTCAATGGAAATGTCGGCTATAAATTTTCAAGGCAGTCACAATCATAACGATCCTGCAGCGTTCGCCACACACATTCTCTATGCATTTGCGAGCATCTATCGCTGTACATTCAATTTTGTCATCATTGGATGCGCGTAGGTGTATCAAATTTATTTTAATTAAGCTTTCGAACTTTATAATAACCCCAATCCAGCTTAATTCAACCAGTCCCACAACACAGCAAAATTATCCTCAGTCGCACGAACTGAGGGTTTCCGATTTTTCACAGTAATCATCGGAGCACTACGACAAACTGACCGACGAGCATCAAGCTGCAATTTTTATAAGGTATGGGAAACTGTCAATCCGGAGATCATCCAAAGTTGTCTTGCATATATTTTAATTCTGACGTCGGGTGCACGATGTATATGCAGTCGTGAACGAATTCTTCACTGCACTGAAGAAATTTATTTAATTCGGTGCACAATATTTGTGCGAAGGTGTTAAAGAATATTTGAATCAAGTTTGCAAACTAAAGATAAACACCATTCTCTTTTGGAGCATCGCATACATTGTAGTTGTACGGAATTCTAGCTGGATATTCTGTCACATGCGAAGTTCAAAGATGTTATTCAAATTGGGTACATAAATCGATTTTGCAAATTCGAAGTAAACAACATTCCCATTTTTGAACGTTCGCAAAATTCAGTCTAACTACCGTCATTGATGCATTTCGAACTTCCAGTGTCAACATTAGAACATGAAGAAAAACAGTCTCATCTTATATGTGGAACTTTCTAATTTCTGATCTCGCACTAATATTTCATATTTTTATCTTACATCATTGCAAAATGGACTGCAAAATGTATTATGAAGTCAAGTGCATAACTTTGTTAAAGTCCGTGTATAATCCATATTTGCACTAGAACTTGCGTGAGTGGTGGTCTCTTTTAGTAAAATTGTCTTTCTGACTTGTAGTACACAGTATGATGTATTTAACCAGTCGCAAGATTACCCAAAACTGCCATTTTTTACACGTCCTGATGAGTTCGAACATTCGCTATCATTTAAATACTGTTTGTCGCGGAGAGCTAATATATATGCAAGTGCATGTATTTACTGGAGTAACAAGTGTTCAGAAATAGTTGTGATTTTCAATTTCGGTGAACTATAGCATATATTGATATCCATCATGTTGGTACTATGTACCGACTCGGCAACCATAGTGTTAGTACCATGTACCTTTTCGGTACAATAATGTTGGTATCAGTTACTAACACAATAGTCATAGTGTTAGTATCCTTTACAGACTCGTTATATATATTATATAGTGTGAGTTAGCGTTGAATTCGTATTGTCGAGACTATACGATGTTACCTACTTCACTGCAGGTTTACACATTCGTCTAGGAGATTGTACCGTCCTATAATCCTACATTCCTCACCCAAAAATATAGTGGTTAAAGGGCGTAATACCGGCTCCTACTGATGAGTCGCCAGTAAGCACGAAACGAATGTGCATGAGATTATACTTTACGTTCATGCTGCCTTTGGTTTATCCTTCTGGTCACAACTGAACTAATTTGTTACTAGGTTCGCAACACCTAATACATACTTGCATATATATTAGTTCTTCGCAACAAACAGTATTTAACTGTTATATATTGAATTGAATGATGTCATGCTTACCGTGAAATGTGATAACTGATATCGATCAAGGCCAGAGTTTATGGATTTACTGGAGTAACAGGTGTTCAGAAATAGTTGTAATTCTCAATTTCGGTGAACTATAGCATACATTGATATCCATCATGTTAGTACCATGTACCTTTTCGGTAATATAATGTTGGTATCGGTTACTAACACAATAGCCATAGTGTTAGTATCCTTTACAGACTCGGTATATATATTATATAGTGTGAGTTAGCGTTGAAGTCGCATTGTCGTAGACTTTATATGATGTTAGCTTCACTACTGCAGGTTTACACATTCGTCTAGGAGATTGTACCGTCCTATTATCCCACATTCCTCACCAAATATATAATGGTTAAAGGGCGTAATACCGGCTCCTACTGATGAGTCGCCAGTAAGCACGAAACGAACGTGCATGAGATTATAGTTTCCGTTCATGCCGTCTTTGTTTTATCCTTCTGGTCACAACTGAACTAATTTGTTACTAGGTTCGCACCTTCTAATACATACTTACATATATATTACTTCTCCGCAACAAACAGTATTTAACTGTTATATATTGAATTGAATGATGTCATTTTTACCGCGAAATGTGTTAACTGATATCGATTAAAGCCAGAGTGTATGGATTTACTAGAGTAACAAGTGTTTAGAAATATTTGTATTTCTCAATTTTGGTGAACTATCGCATACATTGAAATCCATCGTTTAGGTAACATGTACCGTCTGGGCAACCATAGTGTTATTACCATGTACCTTTTCGGTACTATAATGTTAGTATCGGTTATTGACACAATAGCCATAGTGTTAGTATCCTTTACAGACTCGGTATGTATATTATAGAGTTAGTTAGCGTTGAAGTCGCATTGTCGAGACTTTATATGATGTTAGCTTCCGTACTGCAGGTTTACACATTCGTCTAGGAGATTGTATCGTCCTATTATCCCACGTTCCTCACCAAAATATATAGTTGTTAAAGGGCGTAATACCGGCTCCTACTTGTGAGTCGCCAGCAAGCACGAAAATAACAATCTTATTGTGTCTAAACAATCACAAGGTAAAGCCAATCTATCATCAGTCACAGATGGTGATGCGTTTTGCCCTTCCGTGTTCTTCATCAGGGTATGACTACAAGCTGACTAACACGGATCAAACCGAAATGCATACCTAAATTCTTGAAAATCAGATATGCTTACCTCACTCCTAGTACTTGATTGGAAATACGACTCAGGTTGTTTTTTAACTCAAGCTCACAAACTTTACTTAGAGAAACGTCGATCTCCTCTTCTGACCAATCGTATACTGTGACAAAAACGGAGTCGGTCACAAGTATTGATACGCTTTGGACTTCCATGATCACCATCTGAGCAAGGCAGCTAACTGTTTACCGTAGATGAAAACACTTTTATATATTGAGTATTGAAAATTAGAAATAAACCTCTAAGCCATAAAAGAATCACAAAGATGTGACATGACTGGAATGGGGCTACACTGTACCATTATGAAGTTACAATGGGTGTATGTGTGTGTGTAACACATACATTTAATTCGCATTTTCCAGTTATAAATAAACATTGTTCGCATAACATCAAAACTACCGTTGATGTCATGCACTGACGCGATTAGTACTTCCATAGTCATCATTACAGCAGAATGGCAAACATATCAGACTGCAGTGTGTGAATTACGGTTTGAAAAATGAAAATGAACTTATCAGCCTGAGTAAGGTCACAAGCATGACTATTTTTGCCATTATTTTCACTGCATCAGTTATACGCAATCACGACCATTCTTGCCAAATGCGTACAATTTATTTCGTTATGGAGCAGATTTGAGAACACTCTTGTTCTTGAGTTAATCTGTTTTACCTTAAGTTTAACCACTGATCATCTAGTAACCGGAAGTCTTTTCACAGGCTATCGGGCTTGAAAATTATCGTCTAGTATATGTTGTGCACCTTAAGTATATAAATCAGGTTTTCACAATTGGAATGAATACTATTCATGTAATATAAAGTTCACTATTGCAAAACTACCGTCGTTTTTCTGCATAGACGCGTTCTGATCTTCGTTGTTCAACAAAGCACGATGAGAAGCTTGCCAACTAGGATCAAACAACAGTTTATAAAATGTTTGGAGCATCAGATCTACGATGCTCATCTATATTAATATAAAATAAATTATTTGGACGCAATAATAGCTGTAAGTTTTCTGTGGTGCTTCCATTGGTTACACAATGCGATCATCAAATGTAACGTATCCACGTCCTACTTTTTTGAGTATTCGATTATCACTCTCAGTTCTGCAATGACCCAATTGATCTTCATTTCCAAGAACGCGCTGAGTTCTTCTTGGTGGTGGCTAGGTATTGATTCGTCCCATCACTCCGACGGTTTCAAAGCCATTCGTACTAACTACTGAAAATGAAGTTCGATGAAACTTCGGCTGTTTGAATCATTGCAGAACTAAGAGTGCTAATCGACCACCCATCAAAGAAAATCGTGGATAAGTAACAATTTTTGTGTTTTCGCGACTGGAATATTTTAAAACATATTCTATGTGAGGAAATTTAATAATAGTTGATTTGCGCGGGTGGTGGTAACGATTCTTTAAATCAAGTTTGCGAGCTTGAAGAAATCGGATTTTGTAAACAATTTATACGTTAAAAAGAGACATTATTGGCCGATTTTAAAACATTGAAATTTTTACTTTTGGTTTGAGCTAAACTGTACATCAAAAAAGTAGTGTACATATTAACGGAGCTTGCATTATCCGAACATTCATATGCATTTACTTACAACAGGCAATCTCTAGGATGAGATGATTTTTGGTGCGGAGACAATATATCTGCAATTTTGTATTATATGTTGCGCACCTAGTAACTAATTAGTTCTAATAGGAACAGAAGGACAAACCAAAGTCAGCGTGAACTGGAGGTATAATCGGCAACCATAGTGTTGGTACTCTTTAGAAGCTCATTATATATTATATATAGTGAGGTGGCTTTAAAGACGCATCGTCGAAGACTTTGTATAAATTTTGGCTCCACAACTGCTGGTTTACACATTTGTATAGTAGATTGTATCATCCGATTGTCCCACATTCCTTACCCAAATTGAAGGTGGGTATTCTGGATCCCACTGATGAGTCGCCAGTGAGCACGAAAAAAATGTGCACATTGGATTATACCTTCCGTTCATGCTGACTTTGGGCTATCTTTCTGATACAACGAGATTGCGAATTATTTGATCCTGGATCAACTAGCTTTATCTAAAATGCGTCAAAGAATCACTTACTGTTTCATAAGGTTTGTTGATGGACCCAAGTGTAATAATTCACATTTCGGAGTATTCTTAAAAATACTCTGAGCGACGAAATCGGAGTTTAAATAGATTTTATGATTATAAAAAAGATATTATTGTCAGAATTTTAATTATCAAAACTTTAATTTTTGTGCTGAGATAAACCACGCGTAAATGGTGTAGTAGGCCAGATTGCAAAAATCACAGTTTTTTAACTCACACATTTGTTAGCTAATAACAGGCGATATGCAGGAGATGTTAGCAACCTCTTTGTTTTTTAATTAACACGTTTTATCTGAAGTTTAACCCCTGGTCATCGGGAAGACTGGTTGTTTCTCAGGTTTTCAGACCTAACAAATATCTCTAAAAATAATGCTCAAATATGCGTATTCGAATATGCGACGTTAATAACGTTTTAATTATTAAATAGGGAAATATTTTTTGTAGATCGCAAATGATCAAAAGTTTACCTTAAAAGAGTGACGAGCACTTGAGTGCAGATTTAATTTGCACGATTTTCGTATTTATAGGCAACTTGTGACTTGAGTCAACCTGCGAAATTCGAAATGCGCTTTGTTACGGAGGGCGGGTTCGCAGAACAAGAAAAAAAGTTAATTTACACAATTTTCTTTGCAAAGCCAATGGTTTTAGTAGCCTAATTTTAATTTTGAGCAATGGAAATATTGATTAATAGATTTAAAATATCAGTTTTCACTTTTACCTCGGAATTATCCACTTACAATTTTAGCCAGTATAATTAAACCAACATTGTTTGCGCGTGCGGTGATAACATTTATTATAATCAACCAATGTTCATTTAATTATATAAGTGTTCATTTTAATAGCACTTCCCCATCTAGTGTGGTGTCTGTTCAACAATGACAGACTGTGGATGGTTAGTTCGAACTTTGGGTCCAAATGGATGCCATATTTGCTCCACCTAAAAGAATAAAACTAATGGAGCTACATTAGTTTGTATATAACTGAAATTTGTGTGCAGTGTAATGTGCGGTAGGATGGCTCAGTGGTTAGAGCACCAGATTCCGAGACAGGCGTGCCCAGTTTCGAGTCCTGCCCACAGCAAATTCTGGCCGGTATGTGATGAGTTCCCAATAAGGACGAAACCGGTCTACTGGATGAGTTGCCTTTTGTACGCTATACAATACCTAGTTAATACTGACAAAATGTATGTACTTAATGGGTCAGTTGTTTGTATCAAGTTCGCAACCTTGATTATAGTATATTTTAGCCAGTTACGCGTTAACGGGATAATCGTATGAAAAGTTCGGACTCAAACTGAGGTCTTATAAACCTCGCATGTTGGAGGTTATATTGCTTAGGGTGCTTCATTTTGATGATGAGGCAGAGAAACTTTATTAACATTTTCTAAATTACTCCTTGCAAACCGATTTGGCTCGTTGGATTTTTTTAAAAGTATTAAATATTGCACTTTATATTCTCTTTAGATGACTGCGCGATTTGTGCTGTTACATGGATAGAAATATTGTCATAATGATTGCATAATGGATTTACGTGCTTAAGCTTGTCGAACTATGAATTCTTTTTATTTAGAATTTCCAGAGTGTACTTATTTTCACATTCTTTTATCTATGCAAATAATCCTGGTTAGTGAATATTTGTTAGGCCCGCATAAGCGCAATTTATGGTGTTCATTTTATTCGAATGCAAACTTTAGCAAGTTGCATTTCTGGAAGTAGATCTTGTCAATGATTAATAGTATTACTTTTAAGCTATTGATTTATTTGCGCTGCACTAGTTTGTTGCAGCCTCACTGTTTTTTTCTCTGTAATAAAGCGTATCCGTTAGACTTGACTCTCCTTGGCTTAATTTGCGCTGTTGTCATGACAATAAATTGGCTGTTGCCTGGACAACGTCCGTCTAATTCACTCATTTCCATATCGATTTAGCTTGACGCTTAGCTGCTTTGTTGTCTACCCGGGTGTTGGTGAATGTGAGTTTTGTGTGTGTGTGTGTGTGCATGCGTGCGTCGTGCCTTTTTTGGTCATTTCCGTACCTCATACTACGTATTTTATAATTTCTAAATAAAATTACGCTTGTTTAATCCAGTCAGAGCTCTCTGTCTTCATTTGCGACATTCCCTTAGACATTTCAACATAATATTTTCAAAATACACGCATATTTAAAAAAAATATAATGTAATTCACTTAACTTTCACATATTTTGTACGCATCTCTTCCTATTCATTCTGTTCTTGGCCAAGTTTTGAAACTATTTTATGTACGGCTATCATCACATTTAGCAAATATACGATTTCCTTCCATGTAAAGGCGATTTTTTCGGACAGTTCTGCAAAGGGTCGATTGGCCCTCATTTCGAGTTACACGCTACACCAATCTCTGTAAGGCCTTGGCTCTGACTAATGCCATAATTTCAAGGGCTTCCACACAATTCACATGAAGATGTGAGATTTTTAATAATGACAGACTGTTTGAGTACAGTTTGGAGAGCCATTTCTCGCGTCATTATTAGGCTTACTATAAAACACAACACGCAACTCTCAAAGCACAAATTAGAGCAAATATTCATTTTGACTTAAAATGGTTATGATATAACACAACATAAGATCTCAAATTACTTATTACCTACACCACATAAATATAAATATATATATATATATATATATATATATATATGTATATATATATATATCTGTGTGCCCTAATATGGCTACGATTTGATTAGGTGCGAATAATTTACGGTTAATCTTAGATTAACGTATCCACAAAAGTAGCTGTAAGCACTGGCAGAAATGATGTTTATTAATAAATATTATACGTTGCACGTAGTTCTTATATATATATATCGTAACTAGCTCCACAATTCTTTGTTCTCATATATATATATATATATATATATATATATATATATATATATATATATATATATATATATATATGAACAACGTGCAACGTAAAATTTTATTAATAAGCATCATTTCTACCAGTGTTTACAGCCACTTTGTGGATACGTTAATCTAAGATTAACCGTAAATTATTCGCACCTAATCAAATCGTAGCCATATTAGCACAAAGATATATATATATATATATATATACATACATATATATATATATATATATATATATATATATATATAAATTTATATGTATGTGGAGTAGGTAATCAGTTTTTGAGATCTTATGTTGTGTTTATATATATATATATATATATATATATTTATGTATACATTGGCCAGTAGCCATAGAAATTCCGGCGGGCAGAAGCTAGTCAGTCTGGGAATGGTAGCATGAACCTTGCCGGGTCCAAAGAGGCAGCCATTATCCTGTTTCCTGTGAAGCCTCGAATTTGGTATAACTGCGCAGTAACTTTTGTTGTTAAATGTGTACTGACGGAATGGGAGCAAGCGTGCCAGACGCGAAGGGCAATATTCGGCTGCTAAAGGAAACAATGGCTGCCGGCATCTGGGCAGATACTGTTCATCAGCCTTGGTTGAAAGACTATTTAAAAGAAGGAAAACTCAGAATACAAATCCTCCTCATTAGGAATGGGCGACCTAGTCTTCTTTTACAGTCAACATATAACCATGAATGACTTATGTTTATATGGAAGTGAAACATTAGCCGCTTTTGGCCTCTGTATGGCTATGCATGATGCTGCTGCTGCTGATGATGATGATGATGATGTGTATACGGTACAGATTGCTAAGATCTGTCATATAAGTAGTATATGATGGATTCTCATCGATAGGATTCAGATTTATACAAAAAACCCACAAAACATTTGGTTAAGTAACGTTGCGTAGATTCCACAACTTTAATATATATATATATATATATATATATATATATATATATATATATATATATATATATATATATATATACAGAGAGAGAGAGAGAGATTTTTTTTTCATGCTAACTTTTAGGTATCTTTGTGATCCTATATAATCAAACTTAATATTATGCAAGTGACGTCTGAAAAGGCATGAACAAAATATATAGTAGTTGTTCGCCACATAGCTGATGCTTTTTTTCTTCCGCTGAAATTGAATGCAGCTGCATATACACGCGTCAGATCCACATTACAGATCGAACGATGGGGAACGAGAAGCTGGTACTTATTTCAAGTCGGCAAACTTCTCAGAAATCACAAGTATGCCTATTTTAGATTAATATTATGCCTTGAGTCCTTTTAATAATTTCTGAAAAGGAGTTTTGCAATTGAAGTCAATACAGTAAGCTGAAGCACTATGTAGTTGTCCACTTAATTCGGGGCGAATAGACGTATGCGTATTAATCTGGCGCTTAATTATGAGCTCGTTATTTAAGTCCTAATTGTATAACATCTCGTTTTTATACTGAATTTGGTATGGAGTCCTGGTTCTATATAGTTTGGGTGCCTAGTTAATTGATCAGACTTTAATGAAATTCAACGTATGGTTAGTCTTCACTTAGAAATTCATTCAATTACGGCCAGTTCTTTGCGCTTCTATAAATTGAATTCGAACCGAACGATTATTTTCCAGTGAAGCCTAGAATAAGTCATGGAGAAGATGCACGTGTTCCAACACAGATTCAGGAAGAAAACAAATACAATTTTTAGGGTCAGTTTTTATTGGCCAGGTTTCCTTCGCTCGGTACTTCGATGAGTGCAAAGTTAAAAATGTGGAAAGCATGTGAGGACCAGAGTAGAGCCGTTCGTAGTGTTGCATCGCTAGTTCTCACATATATATTTTGAAATGGTGTACCTAATCAAAAACGGTGTCTAGAGGTAAATACTAACAATCATCGCCAGTTTGAGGCGATCCGACATGGGTCTGAAAAAGCTGCAAAGGCTTAAATTCATTACTTTTGAACTAAATCACAAGATATGGCATTTTAGGTAAAACTGTAGCAAAAAATTGAAAAACAGGTTGGTACTGAGCTGTTGGATTCTTCATTTGGAGCACTATTGTCCCTGGTCGTAAGGACATGTTCGCTTAATTGATGTATAAACGTATCAGTGTATATGGAACACCGATAATTTCAAGTGTATACGTCCTGCGCATAACTGAGGATAATATTGAGTATAGTGGCACACTAACGGAACTATTTGAAGATGCCTATTGTGGACTCGTGTTCGGTAGATATTTACCTATTCATATTGAATTCTTTTAGGGTAATTTTGTAAAATTACGAGATGTTTCACAACCGAAGCCCGTATTCGCAATTCTAAAGGATAAACTGTCCCGAGTAACACTAGTCTGATTACGAGTTTCTCGAGTAGCATGTTAACAATTTAAGGAAATGCAAATAGCCCCACGTAAATATGTAGTATGTGACTCATTGCTGGCTTCCTTGAATCCGACCAGTGGAGGTCGTTAAAATTTATTAGAAATTACTGAGAAATATGTCATACTAGTGATAACAGCTAAGGAATATCTCATTGAATGGCTATGTAAAGTCAATGACAAGTCTTTTTTTGAGAGCAATGATCGTAAAAAGCAACGTCCTGGTTTACGAAATGGACAGCAGAAACTGGTACACTAATGATTCCGCGATTTTTATCGAGGTATGCATTTTGATGGCCATCTTAAGGGCCAACAGGAGAATAGTTCAGTAAATGTATGTTTTAATACAAAATTTTGTTGGACCTATTAAATCATAGATTATGTATAGACGCAAACTTAATTACTCGAAATTTTGAAAATAATTTTGATAACATTATGTACATCTTCTATGTAGCAATTTAATTACTTGTAGGAATCCATTAACTATGTAGCATCTGTGGATTGAATACAGACTCTAAAATACACTAGCTCATATTGGAGTCCTGTCCACAGTAAATTCCGGACTAGTTTAAGAGTTAAAAGTAATAATAGAACCGGCCTAGAGGATTATTTGCCTTTTCTACGTTATACGCTACCAAGTCTGTACTGTAAAATGTAAATAAAATGGGATTGGTGCTTATATCAAGCTCGAAACCTTGATTTAAATAATTATTATCACAAACCACGCAATCAATGATCGTTTAGCGATGCGATATGTTATATCAATAGTTGCGATTCTCTGTAGTAGCTGTGGGACTTAGACAGAAGTTTACAGATTAATATTAATTATTATTTAATTTATTGTTAGGCAATCTTTGTCAGGTTAATAATATTCTCATTTAGGTCATTTTTGTGCCTGTTGGAAATTTATTTTGCCATTTAAGCTTACATATGAATAATGTTAAATGACACATCGCTGATTTGAATCCGGTAAGCAATGGGCTAGTAGATCAAATTCTGTTCATAAGACAACACTGAATTTTGGCGGATGTACTGGGAGCAGTTCAAAGCAATTGCCGAAGTGAAAGCGTGATTGAGGCCGCTTACACTAGGAAAACCCCGTCGAATTCCTAAATAAATAATAATTGTACTCTTAAAATAATATGACAGATCGGAGATGGCTAGTTGGAAATTTTAGTTGAAAGCGATGCCGAATATGTTAAACCTGAAAACAGGTTGATATAAACACCAATCCCATTGTATTTAACCAGTCGTCGAACAACATAACAAAACTACCGCCAGCCGCAACGCACTTGTTATGTTGTTCGACGACTGGTTAAATACAATTGGATTGGTGTTTACTTCAAGCTCGCAAACTTGATTTAAAGAATTGTTACCACCACCCGCGCAAACAATTATTGTTAAATTAGGTTGATATATAACTTCAAAATGCGTGGAAATTGCAGATTTAGTGGCATATTGAATCCGTTGCAATATTCTAAAGTAAATCAATCCGATTCAATCCCCGCGTCGGCAATTCTGGGATGTATCTGTTTTAGTATCGTATAAGAAGGAAGTTGATTCACTTGATTAATTGCACTTGCTATCTTATAGAATTTATAGTTTATACAGATAAAATATATATGGTGCAATCCTGTTATTATAACTTAATTATATATATATATATATATATATATATATATATATATATATATATATATAATTAGGAAGATAGAACACATTAATAACAAAGTGGATAAAGGCCATTTATTTCGTGAATACTAATCATCTCTTATACAATCATACATATTTATACATTTTGGGTTTTCAATTGATTATGCTAGTGGTAACAAATCTGACTCGTTTTTACTTCTGTTTCGTGTTTTGGCTAGTTGGTAAGTGTGTATGCGTTTGTGTTTGTGTGTATGCGTGTTTGCATGTAAAGGTCATTCTCGCAGTATTGCAAAGTGATGTCTGAGATTTGGTCATTATTGTTTTGATGGCTTGAGAATTAACCATTTGTGCGCATTGTTCACTGTTACATGTACGAGTGCTATTTTTCCCAGTGTAGTTGATCGTTTCACCTTGTTGCGCAAATTTATAATTTCCACATGGTAACAGCGCCAGTGTGGATTGCAGTGTTAAACGCTCATATTGTTTGGAAACTTCTGTCACCGTATGCGCCTCTTTTATTTCCACTTCAGTTTTTTGCCAATCCAATTGTATGTTTGTTGATTCTAGTCGAGGGCCTGTTTATTCTTGACTGGATACTAGTAGATTGTTGTTGAATTTTGTTATTCTTGGCCAGTCGATAAGAATATTATGTTGATGAAACTTTTGAATATTAAGGTCAGGTGCTTGTTGTTTTTTGTAAAGGGCTTCATAAATAAATAATAATTTTTCTGATTTTGCTTTATGTAGAATTGTGAAATTGGTCGAATTGACAGGGTGCCCCGTTGCCAATATATGATCGGAAATAGCTGATTTTCCTGACGGTGTCAAGCCTTTGTTAATCAATTTCTGTGGCAAATGTTGCTGGATTCTGCTTATCAATTGCTTCTTCGTACGTCCGATATATGTGCTACCGCACATACATGAGAATTTGAGACTATCGAATGATTTGAGAGAGACATTGGCAATTCACTTGACATCCAAACTCAATTCTCTGAGAGCAAACGGGATTTGACACTGGCCATACATAGAAAATCCACTTTCACCGGACAATACATTCACTACAACAGTAGTGTGCCAAAATCCCACAAAAGAAACTTAGTAAACAACCTAGCAAACAGAATCAGGAAGATCTGCTCTGAACACAAGATTGAGGAAGAACTGGGCTACCTCAGGAAAATTTTGCTAATGAACAACTACCCAGAGCGTTTCATTGATGTCAACATCAGACCACGGCAGATTCGTACTAGAGAGGATACCGTCAAGCAGGTTTTCCTAAACTTACCATTTAGAGGCGACGTACCAGCCTCAATAATTGCACGGCGGCTGAATAGAATAACTAAGGAGAACTTTCCCAGTGTTAAAGTTAATATGACATTTAGTACACAGAGAATCATGAGGTTGGATGCCAAAGATCAATTGCCAATTCTCTCCAAATCATTCATAGTCTACAAATTCTCATGTATGTGCGGTAGCACATATATCGGACGTACGAAGAAGCAATTGATAAGCAGAATCCAGCAACATTTGCCACAGAAATTGATTAACAAAGGCTTGGCACCGTCAGGAAAATCAGCTATTTCCGATCATATATTGGCAACGGGGCACCCTGTCAATTCGACAAATTTCACAATTCTACATAAAGCAAAATCAGAAAAATTATTATTTATCTATGAAGCCCTTTACATAAAACAACAAGCACCTGACCTTAATATTCAAAAGTTTCATCAACATGATATTCTTATCGACTGGCCAAGAATAACAAAATTCAACAACAATCTACTAGTATCCAGTCAAGAACAAACAGGCCCTCGACTAGAATCAACAAACATACAATCGGATTGGCAACAAAATGAAGTGGAAATAACAGAGGCGCATACGGTGACAGAAGTCTCCAAACAATGTGAGCATTTAACACTGCAATCCACACTGGCGCTGTTACCATGTGGAAATTATAAATCTGCGCAACAAGGTGAAACGATCAACTACACTGGAAAAAATAGCACTCGTACATGTAACAGTGAACAATGCGCACAAATGGTTAATTCTCAAGCGATCAAAACAATAATGACCAGATCTCAGACATCACTTTGCAATACTACGAGAATGACCTTGACATGCAAACACGCATACACACAAACGCAAACGCATGCAAACTTACCAACTAGCCAAAGCAAGAAACAGAAGTAAAAACGAGTCAGATTTGTTACCACTAGCATAATCAATTGAAATCACAAAATGTCTAAATATGTATGATTCTATAAGAGATGATTAGTATTCAGGAAATAAATGGCTTTTATCCACTTTGTTATTAATGTGTTCTTTCTTCCTAATTATAAATATACTGTGTAAAATTAAAAAGGCATGGACATTATAATATATATATATATAGCAAATGATATCGATAATGTAGACTGGATTTGTTCTCATTAATCACACATTGCTAGAAATGCAGACGCATTTGCTTTGGATTTTTGTAACTCATACCCAGCGCCACTGAAGCCGAATAATCCACGCATTTTTCACTTTCATACCATTTTATGTTGAATGGTCATTCTTTCCTTCGTGTGGCGCCTATTAGTTACCTATATTTTAAAATGGCCACATCCGATCTGCCATTAATATATATATATATATATATATATATATATATATATATATATATATATATATATATATATATTAAAGTAAATTACAGGATTTGGTGACATACTGCTTTTTCATGTGATGTTTTGAAACCAAAAGCAAACATAAACATATACATATATCTGTATATATATATATATATATATATATATATATATATATATATATATATATATATATATTGGTTTGCAACACGGATGGCGCAAAGGATCGAGTCTCAGTCTCCGAAGTATATGTGCCTCTGTTCGAGTTCCTAATATGGGCGAAACCAATATTTTGGATGAATTTCCTTTGCTACCTGATACAACCTGTTAGTTTGTACAGCCATTATATATATATATATATATATATATATATATATATATATATATATATGTATATATATATATATATATATATATATATATATATATATATAGATAAAATAAAAAAGGTGGTTTTGTCTGATATAAAGTTTATTATATAGTGAACATCATTCATATCTGAATACATATTATTGATGAAAATGGTATGAGTTAATGACTTGTGTAAATTATTGGGTTAAAAGCACAGAAGATGAAGTTGCAAGGTCAGATTAACGTTCTTATTTCGTGAAAAAGCATATACTTCACGACATGTGTTTGGTACTTCTGGCATTGTGTGTCGCTAGGATGACAATTTTCTCAATAACATGATACATCCTGTTATGTAAACTTATAGAAATAGTTGGTAAATTGTAAATAAAATCCGAAATACAATTTCTCAAGAGATATGTTTGTAAAAATAGAAATGACGAATATGCGTAAAATCAAGATTCAAATAAAAATCTCGCATTTTAATGACTGAGCCGAGATTTACGTTTTTACTTTAACTCCGATGTGCGTTTATTCTAATAGGAGTTTAGCTGAGATATTATTGCTTTACTTTACAGGGTCTGGCATTCAAGAATGGATAATTCAGCTTTATGAGTATAATCATGGATTTTTTACAATTATTGTGCAATCGACGTCCTCAATACCAATCGGCTTTATGTACGCTTTTGCAATTCAAGTTGTTACATTGCGAGGTGCAAGTGACAAGGTGGAAAAAATTTGAAACATTTATTTTAGTTTTCCACTTGCAGCCTTTCCCCTCTTTCAGTACGCCCAACAAGCGATGGAAAATTTAGACTCAACGTTTTCACTTCCTCAGTTTGTTTGCCACCCAAGGTTTACGAAAAAATCTATCAAGAGCATCTGGCTTTGAAGCACTTGCGAACACCATCGCTCTTTCTCTTGTTGTTGAAGGCAAGTCCGCTAAGTAGAGGCCACGAGTTGAGTTTTTCTTCTCTAGGTTAGTTTGTGACGTCGGCTATAAGAATTTTATTAACGCCAAGAGCCTAACCGCGACACCACTTCAAAGTTGACGCTACTCGCATAATTTTCTGCTTAGATACAAGCATAAATATACAAAATTGAGATCTAGACTAAACATCATTCTCGATTAATTTGGCGACTGGTCTAGGAATGTTTACTGGACCTATGATAAACCAAGAGTCCAAGTAGGCGAGCTAATTAATTTGCATTAGGAACGGAATGGTTTTATTCTGTCCGCATTAGCAAAATACATGAAAACATTGCCGGTTCGATTTGGCTATTTCCTACCAGATTTTGGTCTAGAGATAAATACGGCTCTGCATATAATTTCAACTTACCCTCTCCGCATAAAATATTTTGCTTTGATTGATTGCTTTTTTATAAGCTGGAGCTAATTGAGACAGCCAAGTTTGTCTTATTCAGCCACTACGATTGGAAGCCTGTCATTTTATTTTAGACAATGAGTGTCGCTATTATGAAAAACAATAGCTTACACGGGGTCAAGGGATTTAAGCCGAAAAATAATTTATAGTGATTTTATGTTAGGAGGAAAATATCAATTGGTACCACTCGGAAGATGGAGACAGTGTGCCATACCACCATTTTTGATTTGTCAAGGAAGTAGCAGAACTTTCTGACAGTGTGTGGATACAAAATTGAATGAATCGGCTAGGTAGAGTTTCGTTCATTTTAAATTCCTCTGGATTAAAACGACCAAATTCAAATTAATAAATCGATTTCTCAATCAGGAACAAGAACAAAAATTTAATTTCTTATTTTGCCTGAAGTAAAGCAGCTAATTAGCGCATAATTATGAACATTTTTAATGTTCTATAAGTTGTCACCAAATAACAACTGTCAGAATAAGTAAAGTGGAGATTTTTCTGCATCTTTTTGAATTCTTACATGAATGTAATTTACAGTTTCTTGTTGAACAGACGATGAAAGTGACAACTTTTCTAGATTTTATTGCTGAATTTTAATTTTGACTTTCTCCTCGATTAATGTAAACGTCAGTTTAGGAGACCCATTGCGGACGCCTACTGACCTGTATCACAGAACGTTCGCGGCACTTGATTGGTCCAATAGCAGCTTTGTCGGAGCTCACGTGAGCCTTTTGCTTCGTAGGCACCTCGGCTGTTTGCTTAGAATACCGGCGTGTTACCTCACTACAATTCGTTGTAGGCAACAAATGCCGGCTTTGTACGTCGTCTGCCTTATTAACTTGTTCACTGACGCCCAGTGAAACAGTAGGTGGTTCGGTTTTGTCATCAACAGACTGAATTTGTTCGTCCTCCTTGTGTGCAGGCCGAATTGAATGTTGAATGTTCTGCTCGACATAATTTAACAACAAAAATGGGTAACATTTAGCCCTAGTGTAGGCTAATTGATGATAATTTTGCAATGTGTAAAATAATGGAAATTGTCTTTGTACCAAGTGTACAAACTGTCCTTACGGTTAAATTCTGAATTACTTGTCTGAAATCAGTGAAAACCATCAAGATTAAGTTCCTTAAAGATTTCCTGGACTATATCTTGATGGTAGTGATCTTCTTGCTCATGTCAAGTATGCTGACTTTGATTGACATTTTGCAGAAGAGGAATTAAATTCTAGACATTCATTTACAGTTTCAAATAAATATCTAGCCGACGTAGTAAGAAAACAATGCCCCGCGAAACGACCGTTATGGCAACATGTAATCTAAAGCCTAAGGGTGCCGTACTGTTAGATATCGGCATGTTTGTCTATCGGGATTTGTGATAACAACTGTTAAATCGACCCCTTATGAGATCTGCAGACATTCAATATCACTGTCTAGACCTTTGACAGGTTATATTTAACATTCAGAATACGCCGGTCAATTTTTTACTCCGTAATCTAAGGTTTGGGAGTCAACAATTTTAAAATTGATTCTCTTTAATTTTGAAATAGGAGAGGACTGATAATAGCTTTTAACGATTACTAAATTAGTGAAGCCGTCAAACCAGGGCAAAATCAACGAGCAAACCCAGTCTATCCCGCAACAATTTGATGTACCATGACCGTTAAATCTAGATGAGGAGTGCTGACTGTATTAACTGAGGCCCTCGCTTAGTAGATAAACCATGAATCCTGCTTGTGAAACAACTGGAACTAATCTGATGAATTAGTTGGACTGCAGAATGGTTGGATCACCATCTTCTTGACTAATAACAAATTTATACGTTATCTATCACCCGAACACGTTATTCGCCCCTTCCCGTTTCGCACCCAAATAAATAGGAGAATTAGAGTTGTCTGAAGATGCAGGAATTATAGAATAGAATATCTTTATTTGGATTCAAACCACACATATTCCATCAAATAATAAAATTGGAAATTGTACAATATATAAAAAAGAAATCATCACATCACAATAAATGTGCAATTAATATCATATAGATAGGTATATCTCGCTAGTTGTACAATACGATATATCAATATCAGAAAGTTCGACTGAAAAGAATAATATATACATTATCAAATTAGGAAAAATTAATGTATAATTCGAGTGTAACATTATGCAAAAATTGAGAACCATGACTAGCAATTGATTTTATGTAATGTTAACTAATTAGAAGAAATAGTGCATAATATTTCAATTATAACAATATAAAACTTGGAAATAAAAATCTCTAGAAAATCTGTTTTCGATAACAATTATCCTTGTCTTTTATTCAACCATGAGAAAGTATTATCATAATCAAAAGAATAACAAATATCAGCAGAATTGCAGACTTTTTCAAGTTCAGTAGATAAAGATTTAAAAGACATCTTAGATGGAGGCATTTCTCTAAGCCCCTTCGGTAATTGGTTGTAAATTTTGTAGATTTTCGAGAAAGAGAATAACTTGCTCGCTACATTCCCCACCAAAGGAGGAGATATTGCCAAATGTCCAGATCTAGTTCCAACTTCATGACTCTTTCTTATCGGAGTCATATAGGCACCAGTCCACTGGTTCAAATGGAAAACTTTTATACAATAACACATCCTCCGAAACCACAGTGATTGCAATGACACAAACTGTAATCTAGAGGCGTATATAGTGCAAGAAATAGGACTAATATGTTTCACAACCTTTCTTTGTACAGCTTCTATATTATTAGACAAACCCTTTTTTAATGGATTCCAAGTAGCGACCGCATATTCTAGTACCGGTCTAATCCATATTATATACATTTGAAGTTTTATATCATTTGATAAGATATTTCGATTTATTAGTGCCCATCTTTTCTTGGCACTGCCTACTATACTTTCAATATGCCTCTCAGCAGAAGCTGTACATTGAATAGTTATGCCTAAATCCTTAATTTCTTGCATAAGTTTAATCTCAAACACATCATTAATAACAGCATCATGAAAATAAACATAATTAAAGTTTGTTCTGTTCCCTATTTTTAAAGCTTTCGTCTTTTTATTGTTTATTCTCAGCCCTAGTGTGATCAAATATTTACTCAAATCATACAAATCTAATGTCACATTGTTTTTGGAGAATTCGACATTCTTCGGATCAATTGGGAAGATTATTTTTAAATCATCAGCGAATTTGCAAACTCGACCGTTAAGGATCTTAGTTTCCAAATTTGCAAATACAATTTTAAATAAAATTGGCCCCAAGCTTGATCCCTGTGGAACTCCACTCGTTACTCGTTTCGATTTTGATATCAAATCGTTTACTTGAATACTCATTCGTCGATTATATAGATAGTATTTAAGTAATCTAGAAATATTTGGATCAATATTCAACAAACTAATCGCATTCAAAATAGCATCAAAAGATATAGAGTCAAAAGCTTTTGAGATATCTATAAATACAATTAATGCATCTAACTTATTCTCGTCTAATGTGATTACATGTTTCCACATGGAAAGCATATTGGTAGTTGTCGATCTACCTTTCGTAAAGCCATGTTGACATAGGTCAAAATCAGCCGGTAACATACGTTCTAAATGATCTAGTATCAATCGTTCTATTATCTTCAAAAACGAAGGGATAATAGAGATTAATCTATAATCACTAGCACACGTTGGCTTAATTACCTTTGGCAACGGCTTAGCCACTATCGTTAGTATATCGATTGGTAATTTCCCATCCTTTAAAATTATATTTATGAAGTTGCAGAGTACATTCATAAATTTTAATGGTAATTGAAGCAAATTATCAATCGAAATACCAAGGTGATCTTTTTGTTTTTTTGATTTGATTTTTAACATCAATTTTATCAATTCATCACTGTCAATAACAAGTCCTGGTTCCTGGTCTCCCAAAGAATCAGATGGTTCTATAAAATCTCTCCCATTTTGTGGATTGCATATCAAATTGCCAAATACTTCCTCCAATTCACAGAGAAATCCATACTCAGTTTTATCCACAGGTAGAATAAGCTTTAACTTTTCCTTGTATTTACTGTAATCTGTGAGGAGTTTGAATCCTAATCTAGGATTACTCTTCATTTTGGCCAAAATAATTCGTTCTGATCTTTGACGGATTATTAGCAGTGATGAATTAATTTCCTTATCAATGGAATCTAATCTCATTTGTTTAATACTATTAATAAGACTACACTTTATTATATTATCTCGTTTAATTCTTAGTTTACACAGTTTCCTATTAATTCGTTTCGGTATAATGTCCGTAAACGTAGCTGCCTGAAATAAAATAGATAATAACGATGAAACAGAAGAAACAAATTCATCAGTATTCAAGAAATAAAAACTCTCATAATCAATCTGTATACTTAATTCTCTAAAAAAATTCCAGTTGATTCTGGAACAGTGCACGTGTGCATTTTCAAAACTTAGTTTCTGTGTTATGCCACTCAAGATGTTCCATTGTAAAATAATTTGTTTGTGATCCAATTCTTTGAAATAATTGACAACATCATAACTGTGCGATTTTACCATTTCAATTTCTAAGTATACATGATCTAAGCATTGCGAACCTCTAGTTGATTCCTTTATAATCTGCTTGAGATCATGGTTAGAAAAAAAATTGGTTATTTCACAGTCCTGTAATTTATTAAAGTCACCTACCACTACATTGTAGCCATGGCAGTCAAAGATAGATTGAAGAGAATTAGTAAATGTTTGATCATCAAATAAAGTAGCATACGGCGGTCTGTAAACCGCTGTTAAGATCAGATTATCAAATTGTATAGATAGGAAATCAATGATAGCATTATCATCACTAATATGTAAAATTTTCGCCTTAAATACCGATTTACAATAAATGAGTACTCCTCCACCTCTTTTATCCAGCGATCTGTCCTTTCTGAATAAAGAATATTGAGGAATATCAAATTCATGACTTTTAATATCCTTATTAAGCCAAGTTTCAGATAATATTATAAAATCAAAGTCGTTACTTAATATAAAATTAGACAGCAAAAAGTTCTTATTCTTAACACTGCGAAAGTTTGCATAAAATAAATTAAATGTAGAAATCGACTTATCTAAACAAGTGTCGACTATTACTGATTCAACCTTATTGGCTTCTTTACTATTCGTTTTCCGGGCCTCGAAGCCATACTTCCTCTCCCCCCGCTGTCCACGACATTTACTAACGATACTTCGTTTTTTGATTTCGTATCTTCTTTTGTTAAATTTCTTGTAATGTCGTAATCAGAAGTAGGTGAACTCCGCTCCTGGTTGTTCTTTAGCTTTTTTGCTTTTGCCAACTTTCGTTGGAGAAATGTTTTATCACGACCAATATATATGCTATTAAAACTCGGACTCTCACCTTTCCTTTTATTGATGGCCTCAATCTGTATATTCGTTGGCCTCTTTGTTAACTTTATTACCACCGGTCTAGGACGATTGGATCTTTTTCCAACTCTAAAACATTTAGCAATGTCAGCATGCGTCTCATCCTTTATAAGGATATTTAATTTCTCGACATCATTCACATCAGCATTCTCATCAAGATTAAATAAAATTAGTTGTTCTTGTTTATTAATCCGCGCTGATACTTCATTCGCTATTATGTTTATTATCTCTTCGCCTGTTATTTTATTCTTGATTGATGAGTCATTTTCCACTGTTATTTCAGCCAACTCAACCCATGGCTGAACATCTGTCTTTAAATTATCAAATTTCGTATTTAACACATCAGTCAATTGAACAATTTGCGCGCTTAAAGATTCATTTTTCTTTTCTGCTAATTCCAATTTTGCCGTATACACTTCAACGTCTGTTTCCAGTTTTGACACTTTATTCATGACACGTTTATTCTCATCCTTCAGCTCCTTCATGACACGATTATTCTCATCCTTCAGCTCCTTCACTGAGTTCTGAAGTTCTGAAACGATTTTCTCAAGATGCGACAAAATTATAGCCATTTCAAACCGCGCGCGCGTTTGTTAATTATGTGAAAAACTGGGTCCATTGTTCTTTAAATCAAGTTTGAGAGCTTGAAGTAAACACCAATCCCGTTGTACTTAACCAGTCGTCGAACAACATAAAAACTACCGCCAGTCACAACGCAGCGACGCGTTTTGTTGAATTGTGGGCCCATTGTTGTTCTTAATGTAGATTCTGATGCAGCTTGCAGTTTTAAAGGACACCTTTTTACCTGACTTTTTAATGTATACTATTCACCTATTAGTTCATAATTCTAAATAAGTAAGCAACTCGAGCAGACAAAAACACACCGACAGATATTTTGTTCAGGTGAAACCACCTGGTATATTTTTCTTTGTCGCTATCACTTCCTCCGACGTCTTACTACACTGATGTCCAACAATAATTTATTTATCTATCGAAAATGAAAAAAAATCAGCCAGTTGCCAGACGATATCGGTAATGGAGCACAAAACGTAATCCCGAAATAAACCAAACATTATGCAGATTAAATGATGTTTTACTTTGATTCTCAGTGCTGTCCTTTTCGTTTCGGATTTGTCCGCATTTTTCTTGTGCGGGACAATTGTTAGCACTCATAGGTCGGCAAAATCTTGAACCTTTTGTCTTTTCAGATGATGTTATTTTTGGCCTCAGTTGATGGGTTCTCACTTGTCCCTTCTCCTTTAAGCCTTCAATTAGCTGATTGTCTGAAAGCGCTTTAGGATCAAGATCCGCCATTGATCTTTGACATATATTTCGAGACGTTATTTCCAGTCTCATCTTCAGTGTTGACACAATACGTACAGGAGTAAAACACAACTTGTGGCGTAATCCCGAAATAAACCAAACATTATGCAGATTAAAAATGCTCTGATTTAACAAATGTGTTTTCTTTTCATTACACATATACTGTGTAATATACAAAGGCAATGGACATTATAAAAAACATATTAAACACAAAGTTTTTATTATATTAGACTTAAAAGAATATATGTATATACTTGATAAATGGCCAATAATGACGAAACCGGCCTATTTGATGCAGTGCGTTGGCTAACTTTTGCAAAGTTTAGTCTATACTCTCCATATATGCATAATAAAATCCTGCTAATAAACTTTAATTCAATCTCCCTTTCCCATATACCATGTTTTCTATTCAGTGATGACAGACTCAGGATGACTAGTTGGATATTTAAGTAGAAATTGATGCTGCAAATGATGCACCAAAGTAAAAGTTTGCCAAAAATGCATAAGTAGGCATGTAACTGAAACTTTTAGGGGTGCTTAATGAGGACAAA